>CAUJRU010000467.1:510115-623501 GCA_963277665.1 Viscum album
CCTTGTGGACAGCCCGCCCACCCCCGTACCCCCTGGACACCCCGTACCCCCCCCCCCCACGGGATAGCCCCACCCACCCTCCCAAACAGCCCACACCCCCCTCCCCTACAACCCCACCACCACCACCTAGACATACCAACCCCCCTGGACACCCCACACACCCCTCCCCCACCAGGACACCCCACCCAGACCCCCAGGACAACCCACACCCCCTGGACAGCCCCGCCCACCCCTGTGGACAGCCTTTCCCACCCCCGTGGACAGCCCCGCCCACCCCCGTGGACAACCCACCCACCCCTGTGGACGCCCCCTACCCCCTAGACAGCCCAACCACCCCCGTGGACAGCCCACCCACCCCCCTCGACACCCCTTCTCCCTATGGACAGCCCCCCACCCCCTTGGATAGCCCGCCCACCCCCTGGACACCCCAACCTCCCGTGGCCAGCCCACCCACCCCCCCTGGACAGCCCGCCCACCCCTCCTTGACAGCCCGGCCACCCCCGTGGACAGCCCGTCCACCCTTGTGGACAGCCCGCCCACCCCCGTACCCCCCTGGACACCCCGTACCCCCCCTGGATAGCCCCGCCCACCCTCCCAAACAGCCCACACCCCCCCTTCCCTACAACCCCACCACCACCACCTAGACATACCACCCCACCTGGACACCCCACACACCCCTCCCCCACCAGTACACCCCACCCAGACCCCCAGGACAGCCCACACCCCCTGGACAGCCCCGCCCACCCCCGTGGACAGCCTTTCCCACCCCCGTGGACAGCCCCGCCCACCCCCGTGGACAACCCACCCACCCCCGTGGACGCCCCCTACCCCCTAGACAGCCCAACCACCCCCGTGGATAGCCCACCCACCCCCCTCGACACCCCTTCTCCCTATGGACAGTCCCCCACCCCCTTGGATAGCCCGCCCACCCCCTGGACACCCCTACCTCCCGTGGCCAGCCCACCCACCCCCCTGGACAGCCCACCCACCCCTCCTTGATAGCCTGGCCACCCCCGTGGACAGCCCGTCCACCCTTGTGGACAGCCCGCCCACCCTCGTACCCCCCTGGACACCCCGTACCCCCCTGGATAGCCCCGCCCACCCTCCCAAACAGCCCACACCCCCCTCCCCTGCAACCCCATCACCACCACCTAGACATACCACCCCCCTGGAATGTGTAGAAATAAAATAAAAATACATGATATATAGATAGCACAAAATACTCAACCTATGGGTTCACATTAACTACATAATCACACACTTCACTACTACCATAAAACACATAAACCACACCACCACCACACAAGACGCATAGCATTTCTCACATTCATTTATAAGCCACTTCATTCACACTTACATTGTCCATTCATTTAATGTTAAATTAATTAAATCCATTTACCACACATCCATTTCTATTCCATCTCATTTATTTAATATCTTGTTTTTTTGTTTTAACAGCATAATTTATTCCATAGATAACCAGGAAACTAATAAAACCACCACACAACAACTCACCATCTCACAATAACCATCGACACCATGTTACATCGACCAACCATCTCACCAAAACAACCACATATCACAATAAAAATATTGCACATCACAAACCACCGCACAACCAAAACCACCTCACCACATTATACACCACAACTTCATCACACAACACCTCCACACGACACAACACCACCACACATCATCACTATCATACAACTTCACATGACACATCCATGCCCACTAACCATCACATTACAACCCCACATATCACAAAGCCCAACTGGTCACCTCAATCCCCATAAAACAGCCTACAACATACAATGAAACACAACAAAAAAACCCCTCATAGAGGCAACATACCCCAACTTCCACAATTTATTTATTCAAGGTCTTTTATTACATTACCCCTTTATTTAGCATGGACATTATAACACAACTGATATTCCAGGGGAAACTAATTAATTAACAAAATATTTATTCATTTCCCTATTTTACACGGTGAAATCAAATCAAAATCCAAACTTAAAACTAAAATATTAGATCAATAACAATAAAAACAAGGTACCATATGTGTATAAAGAAAAAATTACTTGGTTTGAGATGATTCAAATGGGTTTTCACCTATTTGGATGGGGGATTTGGAGAGCAGCAGAGAGGTGGAGGTGGATTGATAACTTAAAACTAAAATACTAAAGCAATAAAAATAAAAATAAGGAAGTATATGTGTATAAATGAAAAGATACCTGATTTTAGATGGTTTTCACCTCTTCGGATAGGGGATTTCGCGAGAGGAGAGCGGTGGAGCGGATGAAATTAGGTTTTGTGCGAATGGGGGAAAGCAGCATCGCGGCTGGATTTGGGGGAAATAATTCCCAACGGTTTTAAAGAACCGTTGGGAAAGAGATGCTAAGGACCCCTTTGCCAACAGTTTGAGGAAACCGTTGGCAAAGGGGTGACCCTTTCCCAACGGTTCTCTTGAACCGTTGGCAAAAGGTGATTAACACACCCCTTTACCAATGGTTTCTTCAAACCGTTGGCAAAGGGGTGGCTTTTCCCAATGGTTTCAATGAACCGTTGGGAAAGGCTTTCTTAATCCTTCAAGCCCAACAGTTTTAGAAAACCGTTGGTAAACACCCGTTGGGAAAAACAGCATTTCCAGTAGTGGTGTCATCTGCCTTCTTCGCAAACAGGATAGGCAAACCCTAAGGGGAAGTACTGGGTTGGATGAAACCCCTTGTCTGCAACTCCTCCAACTGCTTCTTGATCTCCTGCAACTTGGGTGTAGCCATCCTATAAGGAGTAATGGACACTGGTGCCACTCCTAGCACAAGATCAATAGATAATTCTCCCTCTCGCTCTGAAGGAAAACCTAAAAAGTCTTCTGGAAAGACATCTGGAAAGTGATCAACCACTGGAGGAAAATCTATATGATAAGTCCCGTGGTAATCTAGATATAAGCTAGAAATCTGGGCCATAACTCCACCCAACCCAAGATGCTCTGGTCCAGCTCTGCTCGCCTTGACATCCCATTCACCCTTGTGAAGAAAAGATCTGCCCTCTGGTGATGTGAAACTCACCCTGCAGTGATAGAAATTGACAAAGGCCTGGAAGGGAACTAACCAGTTCATCCAAAGATTGACATAATATCCTTCCATCTCCAAAAAATAGAGACTCCACGAAAAATGACATCCACCAACCACGAGGGGGAAGTTTAAGCACTGATGCCCGCTAGCAGTTCTAATTCCCAAGGGAGTGTTTAGTGTCATCATATCCTCAGAAGTATAAACAGTAAGTCTAAGGCTTTCCACATTATGCATAGAAATAAATCTATGAGAATCTCCTATATCAAAAACTGCAGAGGATAAAACTAAGGCTACTAAAATTGTACCTCAAACTGTAGAAGGTCCAGGATCCAGCTCCTGATGAATCTGTTCTATAGAAAAAGTATGGCTCGTACCATGGCCCTATGTAGTAGCCTGAGATCCCTATACTACTCTTCCCTGAGCCTGACCACTGCGTCCATGGCCTCTACCCTGGCCTGAATGCCCTGAAGAACTCCAGCCCCCAGTCTATTGCGGAACTGTTAATCCTACTCCTGTATGCATAGTTGAAACTGATCTTCCTTCACTATCCGCTGGCAGAAAAACATTGCAGAAGCGCTATAGATGACCCATATTTCCGAAATATCGGGACTATAATGGGTCCCTCAGTCACTGGGGCTTCTTATTCCCACTTCTTCCACACTGATAACACACCACTTGGTCACTAGAGGGAATATCCCGCCTACCAGAAGGAATACCTCGCTTCCTCAAGTCACCTCATGTAGACTCTCAATGGCGCTTCCTGCTGTCTATCTGGAGAGAATCAGCCCTGGATGTTGAACCACCCTGGTCCATAGCTCCAGCCTCCCTCAGGTTTCTCTCCATAATAAGTTCCTGGTAAACTATCAGAGTGATAGAAGTCAACTGAAAGACATTCACCTGTGACCTGATGTCCGATCTGAGGCCTTCCTCAAACTTCCTCGCCAAAAACAGCCCATCATTCCCTAGAATGGAAGTGAAACACTGTAACTCTGTAAAGTGGGAGGAATACTCCATAAATGTGAGAGTACCCTTCTACAGTTTCATGAACTCTATGGCTCTGTCGGCCCTCAGCATCGCCTGGTAGAAGTAGTCGTAGAACGTATGCTGAAACTCATCCCAAGCCATATCCTGTTGGCGCCCTGTCTGTGAAACCACATACCACCATATCTTGGTGGAATCTCGCAGCATATAAGTTTCCAGCTTCACCCTCCTCTCTGGAGGGGTCTCCAGATGCTCGAATATGGATAGCATGGCTTCTAGCCATTACTCCATAGAATGTGGTCCTCCATCCCCTATGAACGTGGGAGGGTGCTGTTACTGAAAAACATGTGTCAGCTCTGCCATAGACGGGGTAGGATGTTGAACTCCCTGGAAGGTCTGCATGAATCTCATGAAACCCTCTCTGAACTGAGCTTCGGCACTAGTGTCTGGAATCACTATAGGTTCCATGTTCTGAATGATAGACGGAACTACTAGTAGTCCCTAATCTGCCGTATCATGCGTACGGTCACTGCTTGGTTCCTGATGTATAATGGGAGGACGTCTTGGTGCCATAGCTCTGAAAGTTCAAAAGCACACCTTTATTAATGATGAACATAGATGAAACCTAAGATAGAGAAATGGAATAGGAGAGAAAAACATTGGAATTTGGGAAAACATGACTACACGGTGTGTAGTACTACTACATGGCATGTTTCTTAAAGGTTTACCTTGGGCGTGTACCTTGTCAATACATGGCTTTGTAAACCACCCGGCTACACGGTGTGTTCTTAAACTACACAGAGTGTGCTAGCCCTTTTCCTCTATGCCTATTCACTCCTACACGGCTGGGAACATGGACTATCCCAACAAGAAACTACACGGCATGCTTGTCCACTACACAGTGTATCCTTAATATCTCTCCCCTATCTATGTCGTTAGTCACACGGACTGGTACATGGACCACTACTACACGGCGTGTCAAAGGAGACATGGCATGTACTTGACATGCCTTACCTGGCTCATGTTGTTAGTGACATGGCCTGACACACGGTCAACACTACACGGCGTGTTCCATACGGACACGGCGTGTACGCGGAAGGATAACACCAACCCATGTTGTTGGCTACACGGCTGTCTACATGGTCAACTATACACGGCGTGTTCCTAAGGGACACAGCGTGCACTTGAAGGAAAACCCAAGCCCGTGTTGTTCATGAAATGTCTGGATACCTATTCCAGACTACACGGCATGTTAATCTGGTACACGGCATGTCCCTATAGGAAACTTTACAACCCTGTGTCGCTGCCCAACACAGTTAGGGACACAGCTAAAAACTACACGGCATGTATGCATAAATTACACGCCGTGTATTCTGGGTTTTTCTGGATAGTAGTCTCAGAACTACACAGGATCCCAGAAAACACAGAAAAACATGTGTTAAGGTGCCAAATTCTGATATGTGGCGGCCCATAATCCCCGCAAATCAAAGCTTGGCATCATAACAATGGATATAACAAGTAAAAAGTATAACAACTCACGATCCACCAAATTCCGATCCTCGAGGGCCCATAAAACCTATAAGACCAAAGTTTGGAATCCATGATAAAGAATATCTGAACAAATGATACCCTATCAACATAGCAGGTATTCTATCATATCATCTATCACAACAGCATGCATCTTCTATCACAATTCTATCACAACAGCATGCAAATTCTAATGCAATCTAGATGGCATGGAAAAATTCATGACATGTGATTTTCTAACAAGTGTCTATATGATGCATGATATGGCATACACTCATCTCATCGGGTTACAAAAAAATAGAACCACAATCATACAAATAGTAATTGCACAAAACAAGTGCACCACCCAACGGTGAAATCAATTAAACTATAACATTTGCAAGAACCCGAAAATTGCATTATTCGAGGAAATCTGGATATTTCCCTATACACGGGTTCTAGAATGCCCAGGCACAGCTATTTACCATTTACCTATTTTGTCTTATCCCTATATAATGTCGGTAAATTGTAAGTCAATTGAAAAGGAAAAAACCCCTTTGATACCACTTTGTAAAGACCCGAATCTGGAGCCCCTCAACTAGTGCCCCATGCCCGGTTCACCACATGACCTCAAGCACATTTCCCCAAACACTAGAGTCTGCCAACTAGTAGCGATGGCCTTGGTAAATTATTGGGGAAACTATACCCTCATTTGGTAAGGTATAATAAGGTACAGGAAATAATAGTCAATAGCAGAAGTATTAAACAGTATACAACAACTGAAACTAAACAGAAAAAGCAATGTATAATATAATAATGATGCAGCATGGTGCATGTATCTAAGGAAAGGAGCAAACACAATAACGTGCTGAAATACAATAGAGAACAAATCACTACAAGTAAACAGCAACTCCAGCAGCATCGCAAGCCTAAGCTCGCTCCTATGCTCTCCAGCTCCAACCAGCAATCATGTACCTAAAGTAGAAGGGCCACAATCCCTATCCACACCTCCAACCATATAACCTATTTAGGCTGAAAATAAGGACCCAAACAGAGTTTGAGACTAATCCCAATCGGCAATCACCACAAGATATGTTCCCTATTGTCAGTGAGAAATATAGCAAAAGTAAAGGAAATAAATGTAGTAGAGAAAGAGGATTACTCTAAAGTAAACAATCCTACCAATCTCCATTCACATTTATTTATTAATTTAATTCACTCATTAAATTATCAACCAAGTAATCTAGTAAACATCTCTATATTCTCAAGGTAAAGTAAGTAACACAATAGGTATCTCAGCAGATTAAATAAACAGAAAGCAGTACAAAACCCAAGCTTGTCCTTTGGCTTGGTGGACTTGTCACAACCAACCAACAATAATCATAGTGACTCTCTGGGTGGCTCACACTGTCAGACCCCTCTATTCAAGTAAACCCACAAAGGCACAGACACTCTGGGAATCTCTCACCATCAATTCTCCTATGGTCTTGCAACGATAGCTATAGACTCTCTGAGAAAGCACTTACGTCTAATTCCCCCTATAGTCTTGATACGTAACTAAGGACACTCTAAGGAAGCACAAAGTTCCATTCCTATTGGTCCTATGAATGATACTAATTTATAAAAGACTCTCTAGGGAATCCCTTAATCATCAATTTCGTCTTTAGTCTACCACACCAGGTTCCCACAGCCCTGAGTAGTGTAGTCCTACGTAATCGAGTGTTAACAGCCCAAAGTAAGCTCAATAAACTACTTGGATAATAGCTATAATGAGTCAAAATCATATAAACAACAGGAAATACATACAATCAATTATATCAAGGCAGGCAAACAATGCAACAAGGTATGCCTCACAGGCAACCTAAGCCAAACAGCGATAAACATCCAATGGAGGGGGAACACCCATGGGGTGATCCTCAAACATGCTAAAAAGAAATTATAAATCATATAATAACCTCAATAATACATGAAATCTAAGGAATATAACAATACAGGATCAAAACCCTAACTCGAGATACCGGATACATGGGTATCCGGCACTTTTGCACCAAAAACTCAAAGACATTAAATGTAGGGAAACAAACCACCTACCTCGATCCTGGGAGATTGATATACTTGAAACATAGCCTGTGAATCAGCCTATAATGGATAATATCTACAAAAATGTCTAAAATGTTCAACCTCAGTTAACTCTCACAAGGGAATGAATCAGGAAACGTGGCCAAGGAATAACCAAGAACTCACCGCTGTGATTCTATTGCAACTGACGGCGTTCGATTTGGATAACCGGTGACAGATTGGGGGATCAGAGAAGATTTGGCTTCCTCGGATTCTCTGGATGTAATTAGGAGGAGGAGAAGATGAAAATAGGTTTAAGACGTGACCCTGGTCCGATTAATGAAATAAAAAGAATAGTACACGGCATGTACTTCATGAGTACACGGCATGTACTCGCCCTTTCTGTACACCGCATTAAGCAGCCTCCACATCCTCGCTACACACTGTGTGTGTGGCCCGGACATGGCCAGCACACGGCCTCGCACGGGAGATAAGTACATGGCGTATACTCATAAAGTACATGGCGTGAACTTAGAAAATTTCCATATTTTCTTCTTTTTCTCAAAAACGACCAGAAATGGAAAAACATACCTGAAACGAAGACCTGGGTTCTTACAATATCAATGATAGCCTTCAAATTCACAATTTATATAATATATATTCTTATATGAAGGATAATATAAAATTATATATAATAGTCACTACAACCCAATTTACCAAGAAGTAAAATAACTTGAAGTATGTGTCATTATGGGAAACATATGGATATGAATGTTCTAATATGATAAAAGTTATCAACTATTTATGTATCCAGCATGTCCATCTTGGTTACCACCTATCTTTTTCATTTCCTACTATACAACTAAACTTTTGTTTTATCTAATTGTTGTGCTTAAATTATTATTAATAATGAATTTTTAGTATTCCTTTTTCCATGTTAAAGCAGTCCCTCTACTATAGTTTTTTTATTGTGAGATCCCTTAACTACAGACTCCTTCCATAATGTTATTAATTAAGAGTGAGTCTATGATTTAGAATAATATAGATACAACCCAATGTTTGCATCCACTAATATTAGTGTAAAGTGAGCATGATTATCCTACTAAATTATCATTGACCAAAGTGTTTGGACCTCTATTGGGTGTTATTTTGTCCTTAATTCAGCAAACTGGGTTGGACTTTTTCTTTAAAAATAGAAAAATATATGGATCAAACCTTATGGTGTATACACTTCATAGATTATATCATAATTAATCAATTCAACTAGAATTAAGTTTTATATAACTAATTTAAATGATCAATCCTCATAAGTCTGGAAATTTTTATCCATGATAGCACTGATTGGTACTTCACTATATAGAAATAAATAAAATTGGGATTGAATCTTCTAGTTCTTGGTAATACACTATCCATTTAATAAACATTATTCTATATAAATATTAAACATATTTCCAAAACTAGAACCAAGGAATCTCAAACATGTTCTGAAATTCATATATGTTAAAATGGGTAGAAAAAATCCTCATAAAAACTCAAATGTTCCAGATATATAAAATGGGGAATGTATCTAATACACATATAGAATGGATCAATAAATTTTATCCAACATAGGTACCTCTAGGTAAATAAATCTTCATTACAATAGTTGTACCACTATCATGAAGTTACTAAACCTTGCTCCAGTATGATAATATTTAACTAGTAGCATATAAAAACTTACCCAAGTGGTAAGTAAGAAGGAAAAAATATAATCATGGATATATTTTAGGAATTATCCTCTACCCTCCCATACTGACACTTATATTGATAAGTCCTAAAATTAATAGTGGTTCCACTCATATAAATACATGAGAATCATATGTTTTGGTTAAACTTTATCACTTCATTATGTTTCTTAATAAATACTTTCATCAACACTATAAAATTTATATTATTTATTGATCGTGGATCATTCCCCGTATCATTTTTCATTTCTCTCACTATCCCCCTTATTATACATTGGTGGCATGAATTAGTCATACATGTCCCCTAAAAAGGTAGCTCTACTAATCTTATGTACATCTCACAAACTGATTCTAACTCTCTTATGAAATAAGTAAAAGGAATGTTTTTTCAAGATTCATCTTTCTAAATATTCATGAATTAAATCTAATTTCCTCTAGACATAAGATTTATAAATCCTAATATCTTTATAAATATCTATATTTTTTATCTTTTCTTGAAATTCTGAAAGGTTTACCTCACCAAGTAGGCCCACAACCCATCAAGGGATAATCCAACATTGGGGTGTAATCCACAAATATATTATGTACTTAAATGTTTTCAATGATAAAAATTATAAATTAAATAATAAATATGAATATTAGGTTGTTGTTTATATTAGAAGTCTTTAAGGATGGAAATAATATACCACATAAGATATGGTAGTACTAGTGAGTCGACCTAGATGTATGAGATTTACATTGAGATTTTCACCCTTTCCAATCTCCATGCATGAGAAAAAAGTATAAAGGCAATTATTATCATGGTAGTGGAATGGGTTCATCGATATACTGTCTAAAATAATACAATAATATGTGATTAGATAATAGGGAATTTTTAAAACTCTTTAGTAAATACCATTCAAGATCCTGAATGTAGATTCTAAAATAGTATATTTTGTGAGGCTCAACATCATCATTCATTACATTAATTTTTTTCTTAACTACATTTTTATTTTTAGTCTATGATGTATGAGAGTTTATTTTTGAGGAAAACATGCTATAATATTTTATTAAAGTTTATAAAAATAAGAAAAAGTTTCTTATGAAAACATAAATTCTATCATAAAAGTGGAAAACATGAAATTGATATTATTTTACTAATAAATTATCACTTCATATTATATATTCATGGAACAATATATAGATAACATATAGGGATCATTGGAGAGAGAGAGAATCTATCCTTAGTATGCCCATTATACAAGAACTCCCTAATGTGATTTTAAAATCAATATATAAGGGATAAAAATAGGTGATTGGTGAATTAGATCCATCATAATGTTTTATAAATGATACCTTAATGAAAGACCACTTATCTAAGGTCTTGAATTTATATTTGGGTAAAATATATCCTTTAAAAAATATTTTTATGGAATCTTAGAAAAGGGTATTGGATCCATTCCCTCTTCAGTCATATGATATTTCTCTAAGACCCCATGATTCTATAAGGATTAAAACTTCACCATGGTCACCTACCATAGTGAAATATTTAATTTCAATCATGTGACCTTTATAACAATAAGTCATGATTTTATGATAATAGCCAAAAAAAATATGACTTTGATACATTAACAATGATTTAAAATACACTATCATTTCAATAAACACATAGACCATGCATGAAATTGAAGGTGAATCACATCATATAGTGTTAGTTACTCTTGTGTGATTATAGTTGGAGTATGGGTTTATATGATACATTTATTGAATTACTAGACACTATAAAGTCAATTTTGGTATTGGGAACAATTCTTCCTTCCCTTTAGAGTGGAATGGGTAAGAGTATAATGTTCTCTTCCCATTTATCCTAAGTCTATCCCCAGAAAGGATTGCTTCACTCGACCTCATTATTCAAAAGATTCATGATCGAGGTTTTTATATTTTCAAGAATCATTGGATGATGTAACCCTTTAATTATGGTATCCTTTCAACCTACAGAAGATCTCCCCCAAAAAATTCCACTTACTATAATAGAACCTCAAGGGGAATTATACCCAGTATTCCATTTAGATACCAATAAGACACCTTTAAAGTATTTATATCATTGGGTATCTTTATTAATGGAACTCCTAGTGTTTTGAGCCTCATTGATTTACAGTATTTTCCTTTTCTAGGGTTAATTATGCATAAGTACTGCACTTAAGATAATTTCATGGAATATTCTACTCTGAGGTCCTAATCATATGACACTAAACTATAAAATAACTTTTTTCCACCTTTCATGGCCATAAAATTTATAACATTGGACCTTATCATGAGATCCTAAAAGTTAAAATATTATTTTTTTCCGTACAACCTTAAAAGTAAAAAAATATTATTTTATGTTTGATAACCTTAAACTATATAATTAGAAACACTTTTATGGATTTAGATTGAATATTGTGCCTTATATCTCAGCTGAATATTATAGGACTATTTCATATGCATGGAATGCTTTATAATATATATTTAAACTGTGACTTTGAACTAAATTGGTTTAGATTTACACAGAGGTTTTATGTAAGAATCCCTCTATCAGCTCAATCCAAACTTTGTGACACCTTATGCCTCTCATCATTTCATATACCTTATTGTATTATTTTATACTCAAAATTGATTACCTGTACAACTTGAAATTATATCATAATAAATACACAATGAATAGAATATAGGATAGAATAATTCCCCATGAAATATTCATTGAAATAAATATGTGTTAATAAATTGTTTTCATTAAATAGGGTGTTGATATTATTATCAGGAAGTATTTTATGAATATGATTAAAATTATAATGTCTCAGACTAGAAAAACATATCCATCGTTGGAAGGTTAAACCTTTCATCCTCTCAAATTAAATAAATTTCCACCCATTCTATGCCTGAAAGGGGGTACGAAGTGTCAAAATTTTAATATAGTTATATGTAATTATTTCTGAGATAGTGAGTTAAATTGAAATAAGAGTTACATAGGTCACTTACATGTCACTATAATTTTTAATGGCGCATATATTATTTTTTATAGGTTTTCTAATAGTTAATCAAGACTATTTCTCTATCTCCATATTTTCAATACTCCCAAAAATATATTATCAACAAAATCTCATCATGAATTTTATGAAAAATTAACATAGAATTAATTTTTATATTTGTAGTAATTTATTTAAAAAAATCACCAAGTCGTTCTATTAAACCCAATTATTAGAATCTTAGTTTATAAAAATGTAGGGTGTTTCATTTTTTAAGTATATAATATTTTTTATATTTGAATAAAATTTTTAAAGATAATGAAATTTTATTTGATTTTGAAATATATCAACCCACTTATAGAGATTTGATTAACCCATCAAGAATCTATGGCTTATTAAAACCTAGAACCATGATTTTATACAAACCATTTTTACCTAATAAAAAAGGTTTATCATCCACCTTAAAAATAACCAATACATCAACCCTTTAATTTCATTTATCTAGTGTCATCTCACTTCATATATTAAAATCATTTAGTTACTCTTATGTTAATTAATAGATATTTATAAAATATAACATTTAACAATGAATATCAAGAATCCAATGAAACATTTTAAATTTTACTGGGTTGAATCCAACAAAGATATAAGCAATTATTCTTGATCATTAATTTATGTAATAGTTTTTATGTTACTGTTATATAATAGGAATATATGGTATTATTGTAAATATCTATATATATATAATTTGATCTATTTATGAAATATGTTTTCTCAAGTTTTTTTCAATATAAATTTTTTTGATAAATTGAATTGAAATATTAATTCTTAATGGTTATACTATGACACTATAATTAATGTTATTAACATAGTAATATTTTAAAAATATAATTATAATATATTGATATTAAAATTAATAATAAATATTGATAAATAGTATAAAATTATAATATTATATAAAATACTCAAATACTGTTAAATTAAAATTATTCATAATTAAGATACTAATATTATAAATATAAATGTTAAAATTATTAGAATATAAATGTTAAAAACATATATTTATTATTTATAATAGATAAAAACAATTAAGCAAAGGTCCCAAAATAGACCCTAAGAGGGGGTTAATGAAGTTTTTTTTGAAATATCTTCTTTTCTCAAACTCAAATGGATATTTTCTTCTTGTTTGAAATAATAATTAGTTCATTTAATATAATCCAAACAATTATAGAACCAATGAATAAATGGAAAGAACAAGGATACAAATATTTTAATTCATTCACCCATGCTAGGAAACATCCAAGGATATAATACCAAGGATGTGTTGATATGTTTAATAATCACAACTCCCCTAGTTTGGCATTACAATTTTTATGGAAAGTTCACTACTCATACACATTTTATTAACTCTTCCTCTATTCTTCTCATTTATTTGTAAGATTGTGATAATTAATGATCATATCACCACACTTGTGGAACTAAATAGAATACTAGTAAAAGAAATAATACCAAATAATACTGTTTTTATCCATGATTCAGTGATATTTACCATATAATATTTAATTTTATATGTATAAAACTCATCTTCCAATCCTAGTCTTCAATGATATAAAACCTAAAAATAATTCACTTATAAAATTAAATATTTCTCAATGACATTAAAATCTCTTTTATCCTCTTGTATTTATCGACTTCCTTATATGTTCTAAATTTTCCCTCTATTTTACTTTAATCAATGGGTTTCTTATATATCATTTCATGGAATTTAAAATTAAAAAAAAAATTCCAAAATATCAACCATATTTAAATTTTAATACTTTAAATTCATCCATTAAATCATATCTAGGTTAATTTCCACCATTGATCAACATTAAGAGAGTTTTTGGCCAGCTGAAAACCTGTCGGTAATTCTTACTCATTCCTAGTCATCAATTTAATTCAAATTATATAATTTTACAACAATCATGTTTTGGTTACTTCTATTGCAACATAACCAATTGTTTTATCTATATGTTTTCTTCATATTCTATATAAATTAAGCTATGATAAGATTCTTCCTCATGTAATCTTGATTTTATATTCAATCTATCCTAAGAATAATTTTCATGGCTTGATAATTGTGAAACAATATCACCTATCACAATTCAATCCATATATTATGTTATGATTTAATATCCCTTAACTCTAGATCAAAAATTTGTTTTGGAATGAAATGTATATTCATAGAATAAGATTTCATACCTATTTTGATTACTCTTACACACGAAAACAAATATAATTTCACTCAAGGCTATTATGGAATGAATCTTTCATTACAGTGTGATTGACATACATAGATTTAGAAAATCAAAGATTATTCAAACATACACATTGAGTTAACCACACATATATCTCGAAACTATTATTTATTCTTACATAACCATTTCTTAATGGAATGATCCATATGCTTGCACCATGATGAAATTATTCACCACAAAATTACCTTCAAAACATGAACCAAACTTATCTAGATTCTACAACCCAAACCAAGAACTCTAGATGACATTTATTGATAAAAAATAAAATACTATAATATTTGGTTAAAATATTTTCCCCCTTTGGATTATTTTTTCAATTAATTCATAAATCCATCACCAAATTTTTAATTCCATCAAGTACCTTCCTTACTACCATATATTCCATCCAAAATAGATACTTTCCTAACTACCATCCATTCTAGCCATATAAATTATCTCCCACTTTGACAATAAAATGTTAGGGATTTTCATCACTGTATAGATTCAATAAAGAAAAATAACCAAGATCCATATGTGATAGATAATGTAGAATTATTTGTTAAAATCCTATTCTCTTATTCCCTAACATGTTTTCATAGCTTAGAATTGTGTAATTAACAAAATCACTAAGCCTAAATGTGTCCAAAATCAATGTGGGAATAGTTAAAAATTCAAATTCATATATTTTTACCTAGATATTTAGTTCTTACTCTATTCACCTACACATCATTCTAAAAGATCTCAAAGATATTTTCACCTCTTATATTTGTATAATGTACTCAATATAATATCCTATAAAACTCACATATCTAAATAGAAAAATATGCGTATTGCAGAGATGGTTATTTTCCAAACCTCATTTGTTGATGAAATTGGTTGAACTATTAGATTCAACCAATTAATCTTTAACATTTGTGAATTCAATGGATTTATAAAGACCCCGACTACTAGATATTGAGTATCGAAAAAATTACAACTTCACAATTAACAACTTAAATTTTTATTTTATAAAGTGATACAAAATTTCTATATTTTTTGTAGAATAGTTTTTTATTAGTTAATTTAGTAACATGATAAAACACTTAATGTCAAATTAAATAATCACTAATTATCATGAAAATTTTCTACAATCTTCTAATTTCTACTACATCTAAATTAATTATGTTCAGGCCTCTATTTCAAAAATAAACTTTTCCTCCCTTATGATTAAGGATGTGATTTCATGATTCTTATATAGCAATCTAACATAATCTATTCCAATGAAGAATGACCCACTAATTATGGATTTTTAATCCATAACTTCACAAAAAAATTATACATCTGAGTAGGACACAAAATCTTGATATTCTACTACTTCAAAAAGTAATTAAAATTTTAATTTTACTTGAATTTATATCATTATTCTCTTTGCTATTGTGAGGTTATCTCCCATCAGACAACTCTAAAAGCATGATGTTGAAAATATTCCATAAATGATATATAGTCTTTTTTTATTGATCTAATGCAAACTTATAATAATTATTATATATAATATTGAGTCAACTATCTTGTTAGTTTCATGTTTTCCATGTTTAGTTCCAGCAAATGCTGGATTTATAACTATCTTGTAGTTTCTTATACCTACCTTATTTAAAAATTCCTTTGTATACTTCACTAGTGAAATGAGTTAATTTTCTACATTTTTATGTTCATGTAACCCAAGGAAGTATGTTAGCCCACCGATCATTGAAATTGAAAATTTTGAATACATGAACTTTTCAAACTTTTCAACAAAATTCTACATTTGGAACTAAAAATGTGTTTCACGAACTTTTCCATAAAATCCATGATACAATCCTCACTTAGATGAAAAAAGTTATGTGTGGGAAGAATATTATCTCTATGCATGAATAATACACAAATGTGATGTCTATATCCTTTATAATTTCTCACTTACTAAGGGATAGATATTCCTTAAAAAATATACCAAATCCACTAATGGTGTTGAGAGTCTTCCATCAGATTTAAGCCATTTATTTCATTCATTGTTAATTAAATGGTTTTTGAAACCATAAAACCTGTTTTTAGTATTTTTAAACATTTTTATACATTGAAAGAAACCTTTAATAGGGTAACTTAGTTGATAGGTTTATAGTTTGTTTTTTGGGATTTTAATTTACTATTCATGGAGCAAGAATAGACTTATGAACCAAAATTTATGGATATCTAAATTTGAACTTATGTTTAGAAAATTTTAATATTGAGGACCATAATTAAACTATGTGGTCATGAAATAAGTATGTGATGTTGAACTATTTTATGGTGGAATAGTAGTGATCCTTTAGATCATGTAATATCTTCAGGATTAGGAGTCATTTATGGTGTCGAATTGGTAATCCTTCACAACCGCATAATATCATTTTTCACCTCTAATCTCATTATGATGACATGAAACTAATTCTTCATGGATTCATAAAATCATGCATGGTTGGGAATTTATTTGTGGTGTAATAGTATTATCCCTCCCATTCATGTAGTATTCTCATGGAAGGGTTGTGTTTGTGGCTCTAAAGCATCATTCCTTCAACCATGAGTATACATTGAGATGTTAATTCTAAAATTAGGTTATGAATATTGTATGTAAATACCTAACACACACTTCAAGGAAATAATATTGAACTAAATTTATGGTAGCTCATTTATTTTATAACATGTAGTCTAAGGGTGGAATTTCATTATTTGAAAATAATTTATTTTTTGTGATCCTTCAATGAAATCTCATGGGTAATCTTAGACTTAATCTAAATAGAGAGAAGGAAGGGTATCATATAAGTCATTTGTAGTAATTCTTTTCCCATAAAAGATATTTTTGGATCCCCCGGTATAAAATTCTATGAATATTTACCATGAGACTCTTTCATGGAGAGTTTCTTACATAAATCCTTTGTGAATATCCAGCCTTAAACTCCATAATTTTTGAAAACCCAACCCATGGGTATAGTAATATCAGATTATGTAAAATTAGTTATTCTTAAAGTGAGTGTTTCCCTCATTCCGATGGTGAAATTCCACATAATATTTGACCTAGGGTGGCCTATTTCAGGAAATATTCTATTCTTAGGTGTTTGGGTCCCCTTTTATGGAAATCCATCCATTCACATGAACCAAATATTTATGGGACTATATAGTATTGTGGATTATATTTCCACCTTTACAAAATTCCACCACTATGTAATATTGGGTATATGATAACCCTTTCTAGGAAATGTTTCTCATCTAGGAAGCTTATGCGTACGCCTCACATCAATGCCTTGAGTTCAGATACTACACTGCCTTGAGTAGAGATACTACACTTTGTTTTTTAATATTCCTTGATTTGAGATACTTCTCTTAGTTTCCTTATATTCCTTGAGTCGATATAATCTTCTTAGACTCATCATATTCCTTGATTCAAGATTATCCATTTAGTTTCCTTTTATTACTTAAGTTGATATTATCTTCTTGATTTATTTGAATTCCTTGATTCAAGATCCTCATCATAGTTTCTTAAACATACCTAGATATGGATCATCTACCAGAATAAACCAGAAAGGGACAATCATGCATAAGTCCCACACCAACCAATTACTAAGTACCTTATACCCCATAGTCCATGTTGTATGAATTTAATCTATATAATACATAGTCTTTACTATTTTAAATTAAAATTTATGTATATAAACTCTAGAGTGACTGCCTATATGGATTTAAGTTATAAGGTGAAAGCATACTTGGGTAAAATGGGAGATAGTATAATTAACATGTGCATTACTTTCTTAAAATCATGTTTTTGATCAATAAATTTCATAAGGGGAACCTAAATTCTTACTATGAAGGATTCAAGAACATTTTTTAGTCTATAAGAGAGTATCACAGAACTTAATAAGCCCCCTTGAGGGATAATCTAAAATCCCATACTATCCTTCAATAAAAGGTTCGATCATCACCACCATAGGTAATCAAGAGGCTACTCTGATTTAGAAATAGTGATATTTGAGTGAGACTTGAAAGAACCAATATGATACCTTTAGGAGTAGAAATACACCAAAAATAGAATGTTAAAGATAATGTGAAACATTTACTTAAAAAATAATTTTATTGACCATGCATTCTCATTTAAGAAATTTCACAGATGGGATTATTGTTTTTCTCTCCAAATCCAAATAATATCTATGATGAACATACAATGAAGGAATGGGATCCCTAACCATTCTTGAATAAACTTTAAAATGGTTAGGGTTTCCATGAATTTCCAGTCAATCTTGATTTTATCTTATGCCACTATCATTACTACTACTTCCTCTACTCTGAGACACTAATGTATTTTTTCCCCTAACCAAAATATATAGCACCATATAGTGAATGAAATAGTGTATAAGGGACACCATTAATAGATATTTCCAACCATGGAAATAGGACCTATTAAGCTGGTGGGATCGCAACCATGAAATCCAGTCCCATAATGAAAAATTACTATGGTATATCAACATAAAAACTCTTTAGGAGCCTCTCCATGGACAAAGGTACCTTCCTTATCTTTGAGAGGTTGAAGAGGACATCCATTATTTCTAGGTAACCACCAAAGAGCTAACTAGGAGGGTTTCTATTCACTATAGTCATCATCAATAATTTGTGGAAAAAAAACTCTGAGAATATATAGAGGAAGTTATACCATCCCCATTCATTCAGACTAGGGAACCTAGATGGAGAACCCATCAGAGGTAGACAATCAATATAACTCAAGATCAGGTCCACATCCCTATATTTTTGGCCTCTAACATCCTCAATGGTCATTGACAAAACTCGATAGTTTATTGGGTGCAATTATAAATACCCATTGTCTAAAAGATTCTTAATTCAAAAAAATGGCCTTGGTTATGGATTTAACTAACCCCTCACCAGTGTGGATGAGGATTAACCCATATGGAGGTCCTCACAATGTGATCCCACCACATCCAACACCTAGAAGAATATGGGCTTGAGAAAAATGGAAAGTCATATTTGATCCACATAATCCTTGGGGTAACCCAATCTCACTATTTTGGGTGTGTTTTTACCCCACATACATCTCCAATATCATGCAATATGAAGAAACATTCCCATATTACATGTATACCTTCCTCATGGGAATTCATGTTTTCTACTATAGGGTTCACATTAGTAAATTTCATCAATATTATACTAATTGATTATGTAGAACATGATGTTATTAGGGAACATGATAAAGAGGATTCATATATAAATACACATAAGTATGGAAGGAATTATTTATTACCCATCATCAAAGTTAATCCCATGATTTTGGATACCCACTAAATATTCCACTATCAACCACTCAATGGAATTGTGGCAATAAAAAAGGAAAAAAATTTCCCTTATATATATCCCAAAATCCACTTGAAAAGGGTGTGACTATCTCATTATAAGAAAAAATGTCCAAATATTATCCCATAATAGAGAATCTTCATTAGATCAATACAAAATTTTTCAAGGGAAACATACCCATTGGATAAGATTTTCATGATGAAGTTACCATGCCTCCTTAATGTGGACCAATTCAATTGGAAGTGATTTCTCGACACAAAAAGGAATAATAGATCCATGTAATCAATTTGATATCATATAAATTTACTTATTTTACTATTTAAGTAATTGATTATTAATATTTACCACAACCGAGGAAATAGTAAATACCACATTATGTTAGTAATCCAAGGTTGACTTAGGTAGTATTATCCTAGTAATTAATGGATATTCTTATTTCCTAGATAGATATTATGGAAGTTTGATGTGCACTGTTACAACAAGAGACAAATCCATACCCATAGTGGATTGAATGGAATCCTCCACTACCTAACTTTTAGAATCTTAACTTCTCAACATTTTATGGAATAAAATATATATATAAGCATAGCATATATTTTTCTTATTGGTTTGGCCTAATTTTTATAACTCTAGAGAAATAAGAGGCTTACAAATTAGATAATTCATGAAAACCATAGAAGGTCCCATGTTTGTTTGGTAGAGTAACCATGTAGATTGATTTGTAACAATATGGGAAGATCTTTGTTACAAATTCCTCCACCAATTCAGATCTTCAATGAGGAAAAAACTATCCTTGGACTATTTAATTTCCAATCATAATTGAATTAGAGAATCATGTATTCTATTGGATGATGGAAGGGTTTGACATAATCCTTAGTAATACAGCTTCCCTTGTAATAATTCCATGATATTTGGGTGGAAAAAATATAGGATGAGTTGTCAATTTCATTTATTGATCACAATTATCCTTGGGGATTCTAAGATTTTGTTACTATAGCACACCATCTAGGGAATTTTATTTGAGGAACCAAGGAAAAATCTCACCAAACACCACTAGCATGGATTTAGAAGTAAGTGAAAGTAGAAACAATTATTTTCACTCTCATGCCAATAATGTTTAGGTGACAAGACTTTGAATATAAGAAAAATAGATTTTATTCCTTCCATAATGATAAGGCTCCATAGTACTTCATGTATTCCTAATCACACTTCCATAAAACAAGAAACCATATGATGCAAGGAAGAATGCTAATAGGAATTATAACCCTTATAATCATATATTGGTTTAGATGACCTAAGAATACTTCATTTTTAAATAATTACTATAAAATATGGTTGATTAAAGTCATGTTCTATTATATTTCCCAAGGTGCATGTGACATGTGTGTTGAAAATTCACATAGAAGAAGAAGAATAAGAAAGTTAAAATTACCTATATCAATACATGGGAATGATTTATTACTAAATATCCAAGGATTTAGTGTGTCAATAACATTCCATCATTATGGAATAAATGAATCAACAATTATGACCTAAATTCCCAATACAACTCTAACAGTTGTACATTATTCTTCTTAGCCTCCAAAGAACTGACATAATCAGGAAAAGTGAGGAAGAGAGAAATATGAATCCCAATAGATTTTTCAATATTTATAAACTATCATGGAATTTATGGCCCCTTCATTGAGAATATGAGCACCATCTCACCAAATGAAACTATGGGAACCATCCCAGCAAACAAGACTATGTGCACCATCCCACCAAATGAGACAATGAGCACCATCCAACCAAAAAAAGTCACTCTTTATATGATGTGTTCTAGTTAACCTTGGTAAATGTTATTTGAGTGATGAAAAATAATACCTTGAAAGACTAGTTTTATGGAATGGGAGGCACTGTTTCCATCAACATGGTATCAACCAAGTCAGAATATTTTTCACATGGTTTTGAAGAGTGAACTCTTTATAGAAATGATCACACACTTATACAATTATCTAAGGCTCAAAAAATATTCCAATCCTATAATCCTGTCATTTGGGAAAAAGGTATTTTTTATACCTAACCATTCCATAAATAATTTATCTTAAATCATATTTATAGTAAATATTTAAATGATGATAGTGTGTGTTCCCAATGTCCATGGAAGATTTAGTCCCAAGGGTGCCCACCTGGATTTCCATCATCATAAACATATCATGCCATTGGTAAAGTAAAGGACATTTCCATGTCTTATAACTATCAACCCCCTAAATCTATCAATACCATCTTCACTGGAAAATAGATTTTATAATTGTAGTGGGAAAATTAAAATCTCTCAAAAATAATTATAGAGTTGATTCAGGGATATTTTACCTATGTTGAAATGCTTGAATCCTACTATAATGGTCCTCCTTATAGTGATATACCCTATACCATATGGCTAGGGAATATTTCATATTATTCACCATCTCCTTGGGTGAATTTCGTACATCATTATACCTAGATGATCACCATGCACTTCCTAATACTTTCAAAGTTCTTTTATTTAGGGGTTGTATCATTAATATCTTAGTCATTAATAGCTTCATAATAAACCTATAAGTTTATTGGGATTAAGAACCCACCACTCATATCTCAAATTAAACAATGTTCCCCTGAAAATCAAGGAATATGTGGAATATAAGGGAAACAATGATGTTAACCTCACATAGATAGATAATGAAGGGTAAATTTTTTCAAAATAACATAAGTTTTTAATAATTTCACCTCTTCCATTGATAATAATTTTATTGATCTACCATGGATTATAATACATGAAGATGAATATTCAACATACCATGCCAATCATTTCCCCTATCATTGGTTTTTATGGAATAAAATCGAGAGGTGATTAATCTTTAAGGATTGGGCATAAAAGCATATAAATGAGGGTATAATGATGCCACTGACACCAAAATATCTATATCGTCCATGCAAGAACCCTGATAAGAACATGAAAAGTTTATGAGAAAATCAGGTTCATCATTCTCTCAATGACATATAAAAAATTTATATTCCTTTAGGCCTAATAATGTGGTTACATATTTTATTTATTTGTTAGAGAATAATTTTCCTGAACTTCCTAGATTCAAGAGGACCACAAAAGATATTATGAATGATCATCCCAAATATTTTCTTGAAAACTAATTTTTGGGACATAAGACCAAAGGATGAATTGTATAAGGACCCGGCCTTAAAATTTACTTATTATTGAATTAAATGAATAATTCGCATAGAGGATCTTTTCAGGTTTAGAGTTTTAGAGAATTAGATCATAAATCATGCATTACATTCCACATTTAAACAAAGTGGTTACATAAAAGATGGTATTTATTTTTTTCCCATCGACGGAAACATATTTAAAACAAAACATGGATTCTTTCATGACACTTCCTTGACCCTATCATCACATCATGTACCTTTCCCTTGACCTGTGAAAAACATTTCAAAAACTTTGGATGAGCATTAAAAGCTCCGTAAGGGATATAAAAATATGGAAAGGAAACATGAGTACATATATACATAAGAATCAATTAAGTCATACTTTACTCATAAAACATAAGCATCTTAACATACCTCATCAAATCATGAATAAATCATAGAAATCATAAGACATAAAGGTAACTTGAGGCATTCATAACATTCTTACGTAGGGAGTAACCCTCATGGTTACGTTTGGAATACCCATCATAGTATATTCCCTAAATATATTCGGATAAACCTTAACGTTTAACTCCTTCGTGTTACCCAATGCATTGGAGAGCTATATTGGGATCACCCGCCCTTAGTTTATCATGGAACCACCCGTCTTCATAATAATTCCCAAGAACCATAACATAATCATATCACATAAAACATGCATAAAGGAAACATAACATTTCCACTTTTCAATCACAAGATATCAATAAAACACATTGATATAAAAACATTATGAAAACCATTTTCAATACCAAAATAATATAAAAGTAAAATATTTAATTTTTCATTTAAAAAAAGGTATGGCTTGTAGAGGAAGCCGAAACTCAAATAATGGTCACAGCAGCGGAGAAGTCATTGTCGCCGCATACGTACGACAAAGAAACATTCCTTTTGTCGTTTAGTAAAATGCTTCGTATAAAAAAGATTCCTTTTGAATAAGTATAAAAGTAAAAGGGTTTTATACACAATATAAAATAAAGTTGTGTATAAAACAAAATAATCCTCAATGAATGAAGATTAAGATGAAGTCCCTTACAAAGACGGTATCCTTGGATTAAGGATAAATCAATTACATAATTATGTGTGACAAACGAATACACTAAATATAAGTGGATATTAAGTGTAAAACAATCAGAGTTTATTCACACATATTCATAGAACGGCATATTCAAGGAGTACAAGTTTATCCAAAAGAATCAAAATTGGGTTAGGAAGTTCCCTTGCAAAAATTCGACAGCCTAACGGCGTCACTTCAAAATTCAGATAAAGAGTTGATTAGAGATAAAAAGGGAATATCATCACTTGGACATAAAATTTAAATAAATAAGGATATAGAAGAACATATCCCAACATAACAGTATGTGAATTAAAAGACATAAAAAATAAGTCTTTTAAAAATAGGAGGGTGAAAAGTTCTCATACCGACTTGGGTATCTTTCGAAACATACATCCCATGAAAGAAGGAAAATAAAAAATTGATGTAAATAATCATAAACAAAATTATATTACACAAATATTAGAATAATGGTCAGTACATATACCACTCAAATGAAATGGTTTCAAATGTATCATAAATCTCACGGGAATAAAAGTGAGATGAATAATCCCTTACGAAAACTCGGCAGCCTAACAGCGCCACTTAAAACATCCAAAAATGGATTGATGAGATCAAATAGGGTCTCTCATAATATTAACATAAAATTTAAAGAAAGAGTAATATAAAATAACATCCCCCAACATAACAAATAGGAGCTTCAAATAAGTGACATAAAGGAGAGT
The DNA here is from genome assembly GCA_963277665.1 of Viscum album. Classification (NCBI taxonomy): domain Eukaryota; kingdom Viridiplantae; phylum Streptophyta; class Magnoliopsida; order Santalales; family Viscaceae; genus Viscum; species Viscum album. The sequence goes on from CAUJRU010000467.1 coordinate 535,060, forward strand.
ACTTAAAAAGAAAGAGAGAGGTTCGATCTCTTACGAAAATTCGGCAGCCTAACGGCGCCAATCAAATCTTCCAAAATGGATTGATGAGAGAAAATAATGTATCTCATCATATGAACATAAAAATTAAATTAATATTAATATAAAATAAAATCCCAATAATAATAAATATGATCTTAAATGTAATGACATAAAAGAGTGTACTTAAAAATCAAGATAGGGGTAAGTTCCCTTGCCTCAAGTCTGACTTGACTTGTTCGTTTCTTTATATTCCTGAATAATAAACTTTGGTCAATTTATAATTGCTTAAGGAACTCATTTAAGTATTATTATTCAGTTCATATCACATATTATAATGTTATAATAGTTGTTTAATAATGTTAGTTCATATCATATATTTTTGCTGATGTTTGGTACATGAGTAAAAAATGAACTTGTTTGAAAATGATTGCCCATGTAGTTATAAGTGAATGATTTCAAGAATAGTATTAATGATTAAAATATCATATATATCCAGTAAATATTCATTTTATACTATTCCATAACATTCGGAGATAAAAAATTAAAAGCATCGTTCATTGAGACGGTAGGTCGTACGTACGCATGAACGCTACTTTCATTTTTTTGTCATATTAATGGAATTAAAAATAAATGAGATATATATATATATATATTATAATTCTATTATAATATATATGTTATATAGGTCACATATGTTCATTAATTTCATTCATTATATATTCCATGTATTGCATGAACGAGTCACGTCACTTGAAGGGGCGGTAGTCCACACTTCCTCATATGAAATTATCGCATTTGCACAACATGCAAAGAATAAAGGTATATTTTAAATATAAAATACAGAAGCATATAGTAAAAATAAATACCATATATATAATATATAAAATACGGTGACATCATAATGGCCACCTTTAAAGGTGTTAAAAGAATATTGAACAATCATCGTTTCGTGAGGCAGAAAATCACCAACCATAGAAAAATTATGTTCTATAACCATTAGATGAAGGTGTGTGTAAGTTTTTCTCAAATAATTCACATAAAAATATCCTATTATATTTAATATACTTTTTTTGTTTCAAAATAAAGGTATAAAACGAGTTTAGGGGGTTGGAGAAGCAAAATAAAACATAAGAACACAAGAGAAGACACTACCTTTAAATCGGGTAACTCTTTTTGATTTGATCTCAAAGGATTCCTTGGAAGGACTTCTACCCAAATTGAGGCTTCTAGGAGTAATATAGGGATGTGGATATACAATATGGGTAGGGTTTGGCTAATCCAAAGGCTTGAGAGGTGTGGGTAAAGTGGTAGAGGTGGGGGCCTTTTATAAGAGGAGAGGAGGGGCACTCTTGGAAAGTCTGGAAAAGTAACATTAGTATAAAATGATTTTCGGATTTTAAAGGGCCCAAAATTATATATTTCAAGTATAAGGTGATAATAGTTCGAAATACACACATCCAATACGTTTTTTACAAGTGTAGGTCTTAGATATTACATTATCTTTTCATTTTATTGAAATCGTTAAATAATGAGGTAATCGCTACATCATCATGGTGTCATAAATAATTTAATATATTTAATGTCTAAAAATTATAAAAAAAATATAATTATGTATGAAATATTTTTATCTTTCTAATTAATATTTATAGAAAGAAATATGACTTGTATAAGCCCATTTAAAAATTGGTTTAGTAAAACAACACATGTTTGGGACATTTTTATTTTAACATTAAATAAAAAGTTTTTAATGTCATTTTCCTACCAATGTGGCTACATGGGGTCCCAAATTTGACCCATGGATTGTATTGGTCGGCCATGACACATCCAATAAGGTTAGGACATGTGTCAAGGTCATTTCATATTATTAAAACATTATTTTTACCTTAAATTACACTAATTACCTCTAATCACGATTAAAACTTAAAGTTACTATTCACCAAAAAATTATTTTAATCTCATTGAACCAAATTTTACTTCCTAATGACAACCATGTATGTCATATTTTTTTAAATCAAATCACAAAATTGGTAAATTTTCAATTAAACGAAAAATCAGTTTCTTTAACTACCACTTAGTGGTTTCGCTATTCATCAAAAATTGAAGTTTTTCAGAAAAATACCAAAAATTCACCCTAAGATATTTTTGATATTCCGAATTCAAAAATGATGTCTATTTTAAAAAATTACAAACATATAATTTGCATTAATTAATTTAATATTTATTTCCCGCTGTCAAAACAAATAGCGTGTTTTTAAGAAACAATATCTATTTAAAGATTGACACTAGTTTAAGTCCAGTTTCAAAGTGAAGTTAATTCCAATGACCACTATTGGATTAAATGGTAAAAATATATTCTAATTTAACTTTAAAACAAATTAAAAAGATAATATAATCATATAAATAAATTAGATTTAAAAGAGTTTTTGAATTAAAATACAACATTTTTCACTATTCATTAAAAAATGAACTTTATCATAAAAATACCAAAAATTTACACAAAGTAAATTTAGATGTCCCGATTATGAAGAAGAATTTTATTTTGTCCAAAATTACACATAAAATGGTCACAAAGTGGATTTAAAAGAGTTTCTCCATCAAAAGGCGGTTAATCGACCTTTTAAAGAATATTAGAATGTTTACGCTTAAAATTGGATTCATTCGCATTTTTAATCCTCTAACATTTGTTTTAAAAAGTAAAAATATTTGAAAAACATATATAATAATTTTGTAGTTAGTTCTGTTCATTCCCCTCATTACAACAGCTAGGTGTTAACTACCATTTAAAATAAAATTACCTTATTATTAGAGTGCAACGTAAGATTTCAAAGGAACTTGTTGTTGCGTATTGGGTAAGCCATAGAGCATAGCATTACCTTTAAATTAATAATAACATTTTATTCACAAATATGGATAAATATAAAAATTTCATATTATTTATTTACTTGGGGTGTTACATCCTTCCCCCCTTTTGGGAATTACGTCCTCGCAATTTTAAAATTGGGCTCGGAAACATCATTGAAAGTCCCACATCGGATCAAGAGTCGGTAAAACAATCACTTTAAAATAAAGAAAGAGAAGTACAAAGGTCACCCATGTTAACCCATACTATTATTCCATGTAGTAAAACATGGACATGAAGGAAAAAAAGGGTTCATGTTCTGAGGGAGAGTGATAGAAAACATGTTTAGGAGAAAGTTAACCACAAGAAAATCACATACTTATGGTGGGTTAAACGGTATTTGATTCCCCAGTAGGAAAAGTTAATAGACAACATTTTTGTTTTAAGTTACTTTTCATTGAGGAATTTATTTTTTATCTTAAGGAAACATACTTACTTGTCATGTTTACTTTCATCTTTTACTATATTTCTTACACAAACTCATACTTTCCCCAAATGATGAGTATTTAGGAAGACTTGTTTACATTAATAGAGCTATAATTAACTACTAGAGAATAACCTAATCCGCAAAAGAGAACTATATACTTCCCATGTATTTAGACTTTAAACAAAACCAAAACCTAAAAGGTTAGTATGAGATCATATAATACCCAAAAAGGATAATCTTTTATAAAAAAATCTATTCTTAATCTCCAAAATTTGTCAAACAATACCCAAAGTTCAACAAAGACCATTCAATAAACAATTTTTCCATAAAATTCTTCAAAGTAAACCAAACTAAGAGTGAAACCCAAATATTTGAAGGATTTAATCACATAGTCTTCCAAGGTACAAATTAACACTTATCTCTAAATAACATCAGTTTCTCTTAAAGTCTCATATTGAAAAGTAATTAACCTAATCACATATCCTCCATGATAGGTTAATAATTTCCATAGATAACCCAAAATCAACTTACTCTAAATTCATAAAATCATATAACTAAAAATAATAAGTCATACTAACCAGGGACATCACGTAGTCCAGTGGTAGGCGATAAATACCAGTCGCACTTTGTTTGTGGGTTCAATTCCCACAGCTTTGTCCGACGCGACGGGTTGTCACACGGTCTGCATGTTGTCCTTTTTATAAAACTCCAAAAATAACTCTAACATGTTTTAACCTCAATAGTTTCATTATAACTCTCATTTTCATCAAAATTCGTTACGATCTCAACATCTTAATTCTTGAAGTCTTATTTCACCACCATAAGATAAAATAAAACGATTCCCAAAATGAATGACATCATACCTTGATCATGGCGTCCACTCGGTTTCATCGTCATCTTGCTCACGTAGGTAGATGTCCCATGCATTACAACAATTATTTAGAGATCCTTAAAAATCATTTGCTTCCTCCATCCAAATACACCATGTATAACATGGGTCATATGGGTGTTCACAGAAAAACAGTTTTGGAAAATAATCGTGTATGACATATAATTCCAAAACATCTGATAAAACATGATTTCTATAAAATAGTCGGATAGAATTTGAGTTGAAACTTTCTATTATTGGTCCTTTTAAAATACCATAAGTATATGCTGAGAGACTCTATTTTAAAAGCAAATATAAATAGGTTGCGCAAGGGTCTCCTTCCTCAGCACCATTTTTAAAATCATAATATGCTTCAAATTCTTGTGATAAGGTAAAATATTTGAAAATACCTTGATAATAATTACCTTTCTTGAAAATATGAGAATATTGTGAAAATGGTATTTGTCTAAATACAGCCCATGATCCAAGATGATAACGAGGTATAGTAGAGGTGTTTGATATCTCAAACAACTTCTTGCAAGTGAGTTGTATGCTAGAAAAAGTTTCACAATCATCCGAACATGAATCTGAAATAATAATTGCAAGCATGTCATAAGGAAGAGATAGGAATTTCATTTGAGATCCTTCTCCTTCCATTCATAACTGAATATACTTGACCTGAAAAAAGTTATAAAAACAGGGATTTAACTGAAATAATAGATATAGGGACGAATCATGTGTTTAAAAAATTCCAAATCCCTAAAGTTGTATAAACCGAACTCTAATACCAACTATAAGGACACAACATTAAACATTACTTATTATTGAATTAAATAAATAATTCACATAGAGGATCTTTTCAGGTTTAGAGTTTTAGAGAATTAGATTATAAATCATGCATTACATTCCACATTTAAACAAAGCGGTTACATAAAAGATAGTATTCATTTTTTTCCCATCGATGGAAACATATTTAAAACAAAACATGGATTCTTTCATGACACTTACTTGACCATATCATCACATCATGTACCTTTCCCTTGACCCGTGAAAAACATTTCAAAAACTTGGGATGAGCATAAAAAGCTCGGTAAGGGATATAAAAATATGGAAAGGAAACATGAGTACATGTATACGTAAGAATCAATGAAGTCGTACTTTACTCATAAAACATAATCACCTTAACATACCTCATCAAATCATGAATAAATCATATAAATCTTAAGACTTAAAGGTAACTTGAGGCATTCATAACATTCTTACATAGGGAGTAACCCTTATGGTTACGTTTGGAATACCCATCACAGTATATTCCCTAAATCTCTTCAGATAAACCTTAACATTTAACTCCTTCACAATACCCAATGCATTGGAGAGCTATATCAGGCTCACCCTCCCTTAGTATATCACGGAACCACCCATCTTCATAATAATTCCCAAGAACCAAAATGTAATCGTATCACATAAAACATGCATAAAGGAAACATAACATTTCCACTTTTCAATCACAAGATATCAATACAACACATTGATATAAAAACATTATGAAAACCATTTTCAATACAAAAATAAAAGGAAAGTAAAATATTTTATTTGTCATTTAAAAAAAGGTATGGCTTGTAGAGGAATCCGAAACTCAAATAATGGTCACGGCGGCGGAGAAGTCATTGTCGCTACATACATACGACAAAGAAACATTCCTTTTTTCATTTAGTAAAATGCTTCGTATAAAAAAATATTCCTTTTGAATAAGCATAAAAGGCAAAGGGTTTTATACACCATATAAAATAAAGTTGTGTATAAAACAAAATAATCATCAATGAATGGAGATTGAGACGAAGTCTCTTACAAAGATGGTATCCTTGGATTAAGGATAAATCAATTACAAAATTATGTGTGACAAACGAATACACTAAATATAAGTGGATATTACATGTAAAACAATCAGAGGTTATTTACACATATTCATAGAACGACATATTCAAAGTGTACAAGTTTATCCCAAAGAATCAAAATTGGGTTAAGAAGTTCCCTTGCAAAAATTCGACAGCATAACAGCATCACTTCAAAATTCAGATAAAGATTTGATGAGAGATAAAAAGGGTGTCTCATCACTTGGACATAAAATTTACATCAATAAGGATATATAAGAACATATCCCAACATAATAGTATGATAATTAAAATACATAACAAAATAAGTCTTTTAAAAAGAGGAGGGTGAAAAGTTCCCTTACCGACTTGGGTATTTTTCGAAACATACACCCCATGAAAGAAGGAAAATAAAACATTGATGTAAATACTCATAAACGAAATTATATTACAAAAAGATTAGAATAATTGGCAGTACATATACCACTCAAAGGAAATGGTGTCAAATGTAGCATTAATCTCATGGGAATAAAAGTGAGATGAAAAATCCCTTATGAAAACTCGGCAGCCTAACGGCGCCACTTAAAACATCCAAAAATGGATTAATGAGATCAAATAGGGTCTCTTATCATATTAACATAAAATGTACAGAAAGAGGAATATAAAATAACATCCCCCAACATAACAAATAGGAGCTTAAAAGAAGTGACATAAAGGAGAGTACTTAAAAAGAAAGAGAGAGGTTGGATCTCTTACGAAAATTCGGCAGCCTAACGACGCCAATCAAATCTTCCAAAATGTATTGATGAGAGAAAATAGGGTCTCTCATCATATGAACATAAAAATTACAGTAATATTAATATAAAATAACATCCCAATCATAATAAATATGAGCTTAAAAGGAATTTCATAAAAGAGTGTACTTAAAAAGAAAGATAGGGGTAAGTTCCCTTACCTCAAGTCCGACTTAACTTGTTCGTTTCTTTATATTCCGGAATAATAAACTTTGGTCAATTTATAATTCCTTAAGGACCTATTTTAAGGATCATTATTCATTTCATATCACATATTATAATTTTATAATAATTGTTTAATAATGTTAGTTCATATCAGATGTTTTTGCTGATGTTTGGTACATGAGTAAAAAATGAACTTGTTTGAAAATGATTTCCCATGTAGTTATAAGTAAATAATTTCTAGAATAGTATTAATGATTAAAATATCATATATATATCCATTACATATTCATTTTATACTATTCCATAACATTCAGAGATAAAAAATGAAAAGCATCGTTCATGGAGACGGTAGGCCGTACGTACGCATGAACGCTACTTTCATTTTTTTTCATATTAATGGAATTAAAAATAAATGATATATATATATATATATTATAATAATAGTATAATATATATGTTATATAGGTCACATATGTTCATTAATTCCATTCTTTATACGTTCCATGTATTGCATGAACGAGTCACATCACTTGAGGGGGCGGTAGTCCACACTTCCTCATATGAAATTATCGCATTTGCACAACATGCAAAGAATAAAGGTATGTTTTAAATATAAAATACAGAAGAATATATTAAACATAAATACCATATATATCATATATAAAATACAGTGACATCATAATGGCCACCTTTAAAGGTGTTAAAAGAATATTGAACAATCATCGTTTCGTGAGGCAGAAAATCACCAACCACAGAAACAGTATGTTCTTTAACCATTAGACGAATGTGTGTGTAAGTGTAGATCTAATCATTCACAAACAAACATCCTAGTATATTTAATATAATGGAGTTGTTTCAAAAGAAAGTAATAAAAAGAGTTTAGGGGGTTGGAGAAGCAAAATAAAACATAAGAACACAAGAGAAGACACTAACTTTAAATCGGGTAACTCTTTTTGATTTGAGCTCAAAGGATTCCTTAGAAAGACTTCTACCCAAACTGAGGCTTCTAGGAGTAAGATAGGGATGCAGAGATACAATATGGTCAGGGTTTGGCTGATCAAAAGGCTGGGGAGCTGTGGGTAAAGTGGTAGAGGTGGGGGCCTTTTATAAGAGGAGAAGAGGGGCACTCTTGGAAAGTCTGGAAAAGTAACATTATTATAAAATTATTTTCGGATTTTAAAGGGCCAAAATTATATATTTTGAGGATAAGGTGATAATAGTTCGAAATACACACATCCAATAGGTTTTTGACAAGTGTAGGTCTTAGATTTTACATTATATTTTCGTTTTATTTAAATCGTTAAATAATGAGGTAATCCCTACATCATCATGGTGTCGTAAATAATTTAATTTATTTAATGTCTAAAAATTATAAAAAAATCATCATGATGTATTAAGTCTTTTTAGATTTCTAATGAATATTTATAGACAAAAATATGACTTGTATATTCCCATTTAAAAATTGGTTTAGTAAAACAACACATGTTTGTGACATTTTTATTTTAACATTAAATAAAAGGTTTTTAATGTCATTTTCCTACCAAAGTGGCTCCATGGTGTCCCCAAGTTGACCCATGGATTTTCTTGGTCGGCCATGAAACATCCAATAAGGGTAGTACATGTGTCAAGGTCATTTCATATTATTAAAAGATTATTTTTACCTTAAATTACACTAATTACCTCTAATCACGATTAAAACTTAAAAATTACTATTCACCAAAAAATTATTTTAATCTCATTTAACCACATATTATTTCCTAATTAAAACCATGTATGTCGTATTTTTGAAAATCAAATCACAGAAGTGGTAAAGTTTCATTTAAACAAAAAATCAGTTTCTTTAACTACCACTTAGTGGTATCACTATTCATCAAAAATTGAATTTTTTCAGAAAAAAAACAAAAATTCACCCTAAGCTATTTTTGATATTACAAATTAAAAAATGATGTCTATTTTACAAAATTCAAGACATATAATTTTCATTAATTAATTTAATATTTAATTCCCGTTGTCAAAACAAATAGCGTGTTTTTAAGAAACAATATCTATTAAAAGATTGACACTAGTTTAAGTCCAGTTTCAAAGTGACGTTAATTCCAATGACCACTATTGGATTAAATGGTAAAAATATATTCTAATTTCACTTTAAAACCAATTCAAAAGATAATCTAATCATATAAATAAATTATATTAAAAAGAGGTTTTGAATTAAAATACAACATTTTTCACTATTCATTAAAAATGAACTTTATCGGAAAAATACCAAAAAATTACACAAAGTAAATTTTTATGTCCCGATTATAAAGAAGAATTTTATTTTGTCATACATAACACATAAATTTGTCAAAAAGTGTATTTAAAAGAGGTTCTCCATCAAAAGAAGGTTAATCGGCCTTTTAAAGAATATTAGAATGTTTACGCCTAAAATTGGATTCATTCGCATTTCTAATCCTCTAACATTTGTTGTAAAAAGTAAAAATATTTGACAAACATATATAATCATTTTGTAGTTAGTTCTGTTCATTCCCCTCATTACAACGGCTAGGTGTTAACTACCATTCAAAATAAAATTACTTTATTGTTAGAGTGCAACGTAAGATTTCAAAGGAACTCGTTGTTGCGTATTGGGGATGCCATCAAGCATAGCGTTCCCTTTAAATTAATAATAACATTTTATTCACAAATAGTGATAAATATAAAAATTTCATATTCTTTATTTACCTGGGGTGTTACACATTGTCTTTAAATATTGGCTCCAAAATCATATACATGAAGTCCTGGTAGTGTTAAAAGATCCTAAGATGCATAAAACATGCATGTGATTCATTATTACTCTTAAAGAGAAGTATCATTCCTGATGAACCATGTTATATGAATAAATTCCTTTTTATATAAATATAAACTTCATAGAACAAGATACTCATTGTAAGACCTTAAACTATATGACATAAATTTTTTGTCATATTATTTTAAACTACATGACACAAATCCTTACTGGATGACTCTGGATTTCACAATATAGGGTCTTTTTGAAAGACATTAAATTAAAAGTTACAAGGTTTCATCATATGTCCTTTAACATTATGATGTAATTTACTTGTTTTGTGATGTTAAAGTACATGAAAAAAAATCTTTTTTCATGAATCTATGATACACATCATGTGAACTTAATCGTAAAACCATAAACTACAATACACATAGTTCATACCACATTACTTTAAACTATTTATATTGGATTATCATGCATGTACTTAAACTACATGGAGTCCCATATTCCATGCAACATCTTATTAAAAAATACTCCCTCATATAATAGCTTGATCTATGGATGAGTTCTATTTGTAAATAAATTGTGATGGCTATAGAAACATGTCTTCCCTAATATCATAGTTCACTTATCCCAAGAAAAATTTACCATTTATAAAATTAAAGTGTGGATTTATTACTATTGCTATAGGATAAGTAGTAATGAAGATATATCCTATAGTATGAGCATAAAAAAATTATATCCCATTCAATCCCCATATCCACCTTGGTTCATGGATCCTACCAACTCATGTTGGATGTGACCTCTTATCCCCTCACCAAAGAACCATCGGTCCAGGAATCATGACCTTAATCTATGTGAACCTATAGATGATGTTATCTATATTAACATCAAGGTATAAATTCACATTAAATTTTGTGTGTCCTTATTGCACTTTAATCTAACTGAAATTTTGGTTGAATCTATATGAATATAAACCTTAGCTACACATTATAAATTTTGTTCAACATTAAACATTAGTTTCATTAGTCCACATTGAAAGAAATTAAACTACAAAATGAAAGGTACATATTACTCACCTAGATAAAAACATGTAAATATAAGATTGAATAAAAATTCAAGTCATTTCTCCTTGATCCTACCTCATTCATGGCTTTGGAAAAAGATAAGGTGAAAAATGGAAAAGGAACAAATATTTTTTGGGCTGTAACTTAGTCCTAGAAAAATCCATGTTATAATTAATCAACCCATTGATCTTAGAAAAAATTAGATAGTATCTTTCTTACCACATCCACATGAGTATAAACTATTCCACATGTACATTTTTATCCATGAAAATTATACTTATTCACATTCAGAAATCCTTCCCTCTCAGATGATTGTGTACTCAGAAAATTTCATTATATATCACTTTGTCCCAAGAATATTCTCAACACACTGTGGGGTAACCTTTAGGGTGCTTGAATTCGAATTTAATATACGTATCTCCATGAAACAACTTCATACCTTTGATTTTTGAATCATCACCATCTCAAATCCTTGAGTTGAGATTCTCCTCTTGGTATCCAAAAAACCTTGAGAATATCCTCATGGTTCCCCTTTCATGTAAACTAGTAACATGGTGATTGACAAATTTGAAAGGAATCCTTGGCTTGGTATTGATATATATACCATGTACTTTACCTTCCCACTAAAATCATGTGTTTATCCAAAGGAAAGTTCCCCCTTAACCCCATGTGTTATTTCCTGATAATGCAATGGTGGTGTCTCTATTTCCAATGGTTTAATTATCCAAACATGTCATCATTTCCCTTTGAATTGAACATTCATATGATATGATTTATACATTACATTACTCAATTGTTCAATTAGATTTAAATAAACATAAGGTTACACGTTTTTTCAATGTTCCCATTATCAAAGAAATATTTGAATATCCTAAATGTGTACCCTTTTATTATTGAGTATTTAATTTATATAATAAAAAATTCCATGAGTAGAGATGCTCCTCCTAGTATTCCAAATTCTTTACATCAAGATACTCATGTCCAAAACCTCAAATCCTTGAGTTGAGATTGTATACATAGAAAATTCTCATTATGTACCATGGTCCTTATCATATAACCATAAATGAATTGACTCAATGGTCCATACTATAAGACCTTAAAATTATTATACAAGTATATTTCATATAATTTGATTCACTTAAGTATGAGATATATCTATGTAAGAGTTCATAGTGTATAGGCTTACTAGTTCACAATGGGTTTTCAACAAAAACCCTAAACTATGATAAAAAAATTATTATCTATTGTGGATGATTCTGGTCGGAATAAATATTCTTCCAAGAACTATATATAGCTAGATTCTTATTATTATAGGATACATAGTGATTTATGGATCCCTTATCCAAGACCCAACCACAAATTTCACTTTTATCTGAACTCTCCCAATGTATGGTATCCTTATTCACATTGGGTATTCTATATCATCCATATCGTTGGACACTATATACAAAAAACAAGATCGTTGATCCTAAGTATTACCATGGTGCTTCTTCTAGTTCTAATCCCATACTAGAATGAAAATTAACCTATGGAAAACTATTTTTATCTTGATTCTAGTTCTCATAGGATACATAATGACATACATATATCCTCTATTGGATCCAACTAAAAATTCAATTTTTTTATGTTCCCCATACCATTATTGTATTTGGGCCTACCACTTCAATATTATTTTCCACCATTAAAAATATACTAGGATAGAAAAATCCTTGAATTTATTATTCCTCTTAAAAATAAAAAACCTAGGGTTTAAATCCTCCTCTTAGTGACAAAAAATACTTATGAAAAGTTTCATTTTTAGAAAATACAAATTATTTTGTCATAATCATATTTTAGGTGGCCCAAACACCTTGAGTCAATATTATCCTCTTGGTTTCAATAATCCTTGAGTTCAGATCCTCCTCTTCGTAAAAATACTCTCTTTTGTGTGTTTTCTCTGTATGGCCTCTAGATTCTCAAGAAATTTTTAATTTATCTCTATATAACTCAATAATTAGATTATTTTCACTACAAACAAATCCAATTATGAAGGGGTCATTTTTATAGCATCAAAAAATGTATTTCATGTACTTTTTAATAGAATAAATGACACAATATTCACTCTAATAAAATAATTAAGTGCATGAAGAAAATTGTCTCTATGAATGAAGAATACTTAAATGGGATCTTCATGTTCTATATAATTTCTCACTCACTAAGGGATTAAAATTCCTCAAAAAAATTTCCTAGTCTGGTGGCATACTAATGTGAATTTTTCATTGGGAATAGGGCATGTATTTCATCCATTGCATATAAAAAGGTTATCTAAACCAGAAATCCCATTTTTTAGGGTATTATAGACACTTTTTTCCTTATAAAACATTATCTATAACATAACCCGATATTCAATGGCATATTTCATTTTACATATTTCAATTTGAATACACTTGGGGTAAAAATGTGCTTATAGATCAAAATTTATTGTCGTATGAATTTGGAGTTGTTTCATAAAAAGTAAAGTTTAGTGACCATAAATAAACTATGTGGTCATGAAATAATTATTTTGTTTTAAACTCATTTATGGTTGTATGGTCGTGATCCTTCATGGTTGAATAATATCTTTTTGATATGGCATCATTTGCGGCATTGAAGAAGGAATCCTTAAAGACTATGTAATATCATTCATGGTTGGGAATAAATTTTAAATATCATAACATTAACCCTTTATAGTAACCTAGGCTTATCATACAAAGATATTACATCATTTTTTATGAATAATCATAACATTACACAAACACAAACCTAATTACCATAATAGTTTAGTGCCTTTAGAATCTTAGAAACATAAATAACTAGTTCAAAGGTGATCCAAATCAACTCCCATTAATAACTTCATATCTAGCACCCTTCTTAGAAAAATCATACATAATACATGTCTTTAAAACATTGGGAAAGGCAACATAATAAAGGTTGGTCTCAGATTCTTAGAAAGGATAAACAAGGGATATACATAATAATAACATAAACAAAAGAGTGTGAGAACATGAGAATAACATTTGAAAACTATAACCTACATATCAAGATCATAATATTGAGTCATGGCATAAATATTGACAGTTCATAATACATGATTCATAATGAAATAAAATATAATGTTCTATGAGATCATAACATCGACATATGACATGGAATTGAGTAATATACAAAATCATGTAAAATTATTTCCCTAGTAGTCATGGATCTTTTCCATGACTTATCATGGAACTCCATGCAAGGCTACATCTCCTAGGTAGGACACACCACCATCCCTAGTAATAGGATTTTTCTCATAATGGGTTGGGTTCACTCCCCAAACTATCGTACAAGTCAAGGATTACTCCCAATACTATAATAGTGTAAAAATTTCCTTATTGAACTATTTTCACTCCCCATTACATCCATTTCTATCTCATGAGATATAAATAATTGTCTAATAAATTAGAGGGAGATATAGGTCTCTCCAATCTTGGAAATAAGTTGACCAACATCCTTGGTTGTAACCTAACCACCATCACATAATTAAAATATTACATATGTGTACCATAATATCAAAAAACATTCATCATATCATAACCCATGAAATGAAATGGGTTTTATAAACATTTTATCATATCATAACCAGTGTAAAAAAATTTGGTTTCATAATCAATTCATCATTTCTTATAAGCATAACCCATGGAAAAAGAAATAGGTTACATAATAAATTTTTAATGATATAACCCATTAAAGAGAAATGGTTTTCATAAATATCTTTTCATTATAAATAATTTATATAAATAATAAGAATGGTATCCCATATTCATATCCCTAATAAAGCATAATTTACTTCAAATTATGTCATCTTAGATGGAAAATAATTTTCAAATATAAATCAATTGGAATTTTTCTTGAGGAATATAATTTTCTTTAAAAATAAATTGTTAAAACATAAAACATTTTAGAAATAATTTTCATTGAAAATAAACTCAAAAATGTAAAAATGAATATTTAAAAATAATTTAACATATTACTTGAGGAAAATATCCTTCTTTGAAAAAAAACTTTTTAAAACGTAAAACAATTTAAAAACCTTTTAACTATGAAATTATTTATTTAAAAAATAAAAAAAAATCCCAAATATTAAGGAAAATAAATTTCTTTGGAATAATCTTTTAAAAATTTTAAGGGAATCTTGAAATCATTGAAAATCATGTCAATGAGAAATAATTTTCATATCATGCATGTTAAAAAAGTTTTTTTCACATTTTTAGTAAATTCCAAACGAGAATTGTTTGAAAAAGGACATGAGCATTCCTTTCAAAAAAAACTAATAAGTGAAAAATGGAAAAAAAATGTATTTAATAAATCATTTGAATAATTTTTTAAAAGAAATTAAAACATTTTTAGAAAGCATGGTTTTGGGAGAAAAAGGGTTTTCGATCGAAAAAATTATTTTTATTAAAAAAAATTATTTTGAATTATTGAGTACATAAAGGGAGTAAAATGGAAGTAAAACATTAATTATAATGAGATAACTAGAATATAAGAAAATTCATGAGTTTCTTGAGAGATATATCATAATACTTCATCATTGGAAGCATAATCATAAATAATCTCGATAAATGGTGAGATTGTAACATAAAATATTTTCCATTTTGGTATATTTCAATTGTAAGCCCCATTAAGGAATAACATAAAATGAAACTTGAAATGTCATAAATATAAAAATATTCAAGATATTATATTTTAAATGGGATTCATATACACATTATGATAGAATATTGGCGAAAAACATAACGTATTTCTCAATGAAGGAAAATTGAGACAAAAATCCAATAGCACTTTGGTAATATTTTTAATCATAATACCCAATAAAGGATACAATAAAATTAAACTAAAAATATCATGAAATTAATATTATTAATGATATAACATTTTAATTGAGTATTATATACACCACATAAAATGAACGAGTGGTGAATTTGAATATGTCTCCCAAAAATAATAGAGAGACTTGAAATGTCCTTACCTTAAGTCTTGACTTCTGTCATACACATTAAAATCTCTTATATATTAAATATATTTTTATTATAAATATATTACCAAAAAAAGTATATATATCAAATCATATATGATTTTATAATGACCTTTTATTACCCGTTTATTAACAATTCCATGTTAATGTTACATTTTGGGTAACCACCTCTTTGTTTTTTGTATATGGTTTGATTTGGTGTTTTTTTGGTAATATTATAGTGATAGTGATTTAATAATATCCATAATTTTAAACATTAAATAAATATCATATATATTTAGTATATATTTATTTATTGTAATCCATAAAATTTTGTGATAAAAAGTGAAATACATCGCTCATGGAGACGGTAGGTCGTACTTATGCATGAACCTTATTTCCATTTTCTTATTGGATTAAAATAAATAAATTTAAATGATATATTATAATTATAAAATAATTTTTATTTCATATATATCACTTATTTTCATTAAAATCATCTTTATCACCTTCCATGTAAAGTATGAACAAATAACATCGTTTCGCGAGGCGGTAGTCCGCCATACGCACGAGCGACGTTATCGTATTCCCACAAAATGAATAGTATGAAGGTATGTGTGATATTATGATTATAGAAAAATGATAATATAATTAATATAAAATATAAATAAAAATCCATAATTATATCCAACCTTGATAGGTGGCAATGGAAAAAAGAATGACATCAGTTTGCAAGGCGGTAGTCTGCTGTACACACGAACGATGATTTAGTAACCCATTTGATGGAAGTGGATATGGTTTTAGGTAATGAACTTAAAATAACAAAATATAACTATATAAAATATATTGAGGTTATTATATCATCATGGTATAATAAAAAATTAAGGAGGTTTAGAAATAAAGAAAACAAAAAATGTGTTGATGAACGTTACTTCTTCTTATAATATCCTCCATTGTTTTACATAAACATCCTTCATAGGATGGATTTATATAAAAAATAAGGCTTATAAGATAATATATGGGAATTTTGGAAGTGATTTAGGTAGTTTTTGGCCGAAACAAAGGAGTTTCAAGTTGTGAAGAGGAGAGGAGAAGGGGTGTCCTTTTATAAGTGAGGTGAGTGGCATACATGTAATTTTTTGAAAGAAAGCATTCCACCCATATTTTTTCATGTCATAAGGATCCAATAATTACAAATTCTATATTAAATAAGGTATAATTTCTAAATATAGACATAAAATTGGTTTCTTACATTTTTTGGTATCATTTTTTAACCTTATCTTTTTATTTTAATCCCTTGATTAATCAATTTTTACCTTAACCATGGTAAATAATTTTTCCTATTTTTACTATTTATTTTGGCCAAAAATTAAGTTGATATTATTAGATAATAGAAATTATTCGGATTCCAAATATTTAATCCATTTTCACAAATTAAATTCACATAAGTTTCAAATATATAATTTAAACTTAATCCCTAAAAATGTTATGAGAAAGAGGGCTTTTAAAGAGAAAATGTTCATAAGTTTACAAGGTTTTTATATTTAAATTCAACATGAAATTGATTAAAATGACCTAAATTGGATTAATGGATTTATAATTGAACTAATTTTACATTAAAAACAATTTAAAATATTTATTAAATTTATAAATAAATTAAATGAAAAGTCATTTTTCAATTAAAATTCAATACTTTTCACTATTCATCAAAAAATTAATCTTTTATGAAAATTATAAAAAAATAACCTTAATATAATTTTGAAATGATAACTTAAAAAATATATTATATTTTTAAAAATATATTTTCAAAAATTGGAAAAACTTAAATTTAAAATAAAACCTCCATATGCATTGAAAAGGCAGGTTTTCAAAAAGTGTATTTTTTTTCAAGGAGTTGATGATTTTATATTAACTCTATGTATAATAATAATCATCATATGAAAATAAATTAAAATTTAATTATATAAAATATATAGATTTTAATTAAAAAAATTCTTTATTCTTTATTATTTTTATTAATTAAAATGCAGAAATATTATGCACTTTTAAATAGTTTATAGGAAAAAAAACCCCTTTTTTAAACCTAAAACTAAACTTATAATAGAATAAAATATAAATTTGATTAAAAAGTAATTAAGTGGGTTAAATATTAATAAAAAATAAATTTTATAATTTAAAACATAATTGTAAATTTAAATTACTTAATTTATTGAAACGAAATAATAGTTTAACAAAAAGCAGCATTTTCACTATTCAATTGAAAAATCAATATGTTCATAAAATTCCTAAAATTTCACAATAAGTTAATTTTGATATGGTAATTCCAAAAATTATTTTCATTTTATAAAGTAAAATTTTTAAATTATATATAAATTAATTATAATAGTTTCTCCTAAAAATCAATAAAAATTAATTTTTAAGAATATATATTTTTTATAAATGTAATTAATTTACTAAAAATTAATTGATTATTTACTAAGAGATTATAAATAAATTTATATTCTGTATGAAATTTAAATTTATATTTCATAAAAAAATTAAAACTATGCATACCCACCAACTTAATGGCTAGATTATAATAATATTATTTCATGTTTCACTAAAGCTCGGTGGCACGTTTCATGCACGCAATCGAAGAGACTTATTGTTTCATGTAACACTACCTATATAAAATTTTAAATCATTTTAAAAAAAATATTTCATAAAATATAAGTATGTTACATTCTAGTCCCCATAAAATTAATTTATCCCTCAAAATGAATTTCAGTCATCAAATTTTTAACATTTTAAAATTCCTTCATAGAAACCCATATCATATAAATGATAATAAAACTTACCATAAATAGGGAAAGTTGTAAACATAAAGGTTACCTAATGTAACTCAAAACTAGGATTACACATAGGAAAATATGTATGAGAGTCAAATATTTGGACATGGAAAAAAAATTTAAATAGTCATAGAGAGTGATAAATATCATTGATCACAAGAAAGTGGGTGATCCTGAGAAGGTTAATGACTAAAAAACCATAAACCAAAGAGGAATGAAAAAGTTCATTGATATCATGAAAAATTATTATAACCCAAAATCATTTCATTTCAAGATCATTTTCCTAAAGTTTAGAAAAAATCATTAGAATATATACTTTCTTGATTTCATTGCATTTCATAAGCACAATCTCACCATTTGGGTGTGCCGTGATCAGTTTCCACTTCATCGCTTACTCCAATAAATAAAGGTGAATTTGTTTTGATTGAAGCACTTATAGATATTAATATCCATAAATATAATTATAATTAATTATTTCTATCTTTAGTTATCATCACAACAAAATGATTATCACAGGTTAGCATAAATCTCCATATGGTTAGGTAATACATTAATATCTAAAGCCTCATACAAAGTTCATCTTAAACATTTCGTAAATGGTTAGACTTAAGACCATTAAAGAAGATTAAAAACCAAATCTTTATAAATGAGGTCACTAAATTTAAAAAATCAACATAACATTATTTACTAAATTATCATCAATTATCTTATTATTGTCACATACTAAATATGTGAGTACCTTAGTGATAGATTTTCTTGGATCATGGTAATAACTAGATTTAATATAAGGCCTTAATGATAACATATATACTTACAAATTACTTGAATAAAACCATATATTATTAAATATATTCCATAAATAAAATAATTCTATGAACTCCATAAATGTTAATATAAACCGCTTTTTCCACAAATCATTTATCAGTTATAATGTCGTCCACACTGTCCAATATACTTTATCCAAATCAATAGTCTCTTTATCCCAACATAATTATCTCAACATTAAAAACATATTAAGTGTTATCTTTCCTTAAATCATGTGCTTTACATAAATATTACTTTTCCATTAAATCAATTTTCAACACCATTGGTACTATTTAACATATTCTTGAAACTCCTTAATGAAAAACTATTATAGAAACAATAAATTGATGTTTCATGGTTCTAAAAACCAAAATACCATTGATAAAAATATAATTATTTGAATCCCAATACATAAATATATCAATCATTTCACTTTATTTATACTCCATTAACTAGGCTTCATCATCTTATTCCTTAACACTTCTTCCTTTTATATGGAATTTGTAATCTCTTCATCATAAGCAATATAATCCTTACTAGTACAACCATGATGATTGTATTCATTATATTTCCCTTTTGGACCTTTATTTTAACAATTCCTATACTTTACAGAATTGAAACATTCAACCCTCAATGATACCATAGGGTGACTATTATTCTCATCCATTGCATTAACTAAACTTTTCATTTTTCATTTTCATTTACTTGTTTTGTTCCCTTCTTTTCCACAACTAAAACATCTTATCAGTCCTCTAAGAGATTCCCTTGAGTGATTTTTCCCTAATTATCAACTTATAAGAAACTTTGTCTTCTTTAATCCATGGTATCCACTACCTAAACTCTTAGGTAACTCTATCCTTCTCTTCTTTAGTGAGTCTGAGTGTTAGTTAAGGTGCAAGTTGTTAATAATGTTTTATGATAGCTTATTAAGAATAATCACAACATCCATTACTTTAGTAATTATCCCATTTGACATATCATCATTTCTACCACATTAAATGTTAACCAAGTTTCTTATGGTTCTCTCTATTTACTGAAACCAAAAAACATAGTGTAATAAACAATAATCATGATGGGGAACCACATATTCATGAAGATTCACTTATAGGATGTTTGAATCATGAAACCATATTTAATTAATGAAACCTTAGGTTTATCACAGGCCATTCATGGTCATTATTTATTTAAATCCTTTAAGATAGTTTGTAAATAGTTTTTCAATTTACAAATATTATCCCCCAGGAGTGTCAAACCAGGGGTACCAAAAGGCATGTTTTCATTCACCAGGTGAAGATTGAGTCAAGATAAATATTACCTTTTCAGAGTTATTACCCCTATGTAACTTTATGCTAGATCCACATCCACTTTTAATATCCAGACATAGATGTAATTTCTTGGAAACCACTCACTCAATCCTTTACCAAATTTTAGGACATTTTTTATACATTGACTCATCCTTAAACTTATCCTTAGAAATGTCCTTAGGGATCTTACTAAGGTTTTTTCATCCTATATTCCAATGTTTAACTAAAAATATCCTATGATACCAACTATATTAGTCAAGTCTTATCATACATAGATATTACATCATTTTTTATGAATATTTATAATAATAAACAAACATACACCTGAGGTCCCTAATAATTTATTTCCTTTAGAAAATTTGAAACATAAATAAGTGGTTCATAGGTGAGATACATCATCTCCCTCTAGGATATTCATATCTATCACCCTTCTTAGAAAAATCATACATAATACATATATTCATAACCTGGGGAAAGAAAACATAAAAAATGGTGATCTCATATGCATAGTAAGGGTAAAACAGGGAGATACATTAGCATAACATGGACATAAGGGTATGATAATATGAGAATAAGATTTGAAAACCATACCATGCATATCAAATATCATAATCTTGAGTCATAACATAAAGATTTTCAATTCATAAGACATGAATCATAATAAAATCAAAGAGTGTGTTCCATGAAAGTGTAACATTGACATACAACATGGAATTATGGAATACACATAAGAAAGGAAAATAATTTTCTTAGTAGTCAAGGCTCATTTCCAAAACATATCAGGGCACTCCATGGGTGGCTACACCTTTTGGGAAGGACACACCACCATCCCTTGTGGAAAACGTTTTCTCTTTGTAGATTGGATTGACTCAACAAACCTTTATAGTAGTCAAGGTTCACTCCCAAGACTATATTAGTATAAAAAGTCTCTTAATGAACTAGGAGAACTCCCCATTATATTCCTCTTTATATCATGAGAAATATAAAACATTACTCAATGCATTGGATGGGGATATAAGCCCCACCAATCTTAGTTATAACGTTACCACTGTAGATGGTTATAATTTAAACATCATCACAAAATAAAATTGACACATATATGTGCCATAAGATAATAAAACATTCATAATATCATAAATCATGAAATGAAATGGGTTTTATAAATATTTCATCATATAAAAACACGTGGAAAAGTGAAAAGTTTCCTAATAATTTCATCATTTCATAAAATAATAACCCATAGAAAAATAAAGGGGATTCATAAGAATTTTTTTAGGGTATAACCCATGGGATAGAAATGGGTTTCATATATATCATATCATCATAGACTATTCAGAGAAATAATAAGAATGGTACCCTTGGTTCATGTCCCCAATAAA
Organism: Viscum album; assembly: GCA_963277665.1. NCBI lineage: Eukaryota > Viridiplantae > Streptophyta > Magnoliopsida > Santalales > Viscaceae > Viscum > Viscum album. The sequence continues at coordinate 557,262 of CAUJRU010000467.1, forward strand.
TAATAAGTTATATAAAATGAATTCATATTAAATGGAAAATGTTTTTGAAAGATAAATCACTTGGAACGTATCTTGTGTAAGATAAATTTTCTTTAAAAATCACTTTTTAAATCATAAAACAATTTTTGAAATCATTTTTCATGAAAAAAAAACATGAAAAATAATATGGGAAGATTTAAAAAAACACTTAAAATGTTTCTTAAGTAAAATATCATTTTTAATTTGAACAACACTTTTTAAAATATAAAACATTTTTAAAATACTTTTAAATTTGGAACCATTTATTTAAAATATTAAAAAATTTGAAAATATTAAGGAAATTTATTTTTTTTAAATGTGACTTGAAAAATTGTAAGGGGTGCTTCAAATCATTGAGTAGTCAGGATAGTGGGAAATATTGATCATGTCATGTATGTTAAAAAAATAAATTTTCTTTACATATTTTTTGTAAATGCAAAACAGGCATTGTTTGGAAAAAGACATGAAGATTCCTTTCAAAACATTTCTTAAAAAGTCAAACATGGGTAAAAATTTCTTTTATAAATCATTTGAAGAATAAATTTTAAAAATATTTTTGAAAATATTTTTAGAAAACATAATTTTGGAAGAGAAAGGTTTTTCAACCAAAAAGTTGATTTTTCTTAAAAACATTATTTTAAACCCTTGAGTACATAAAGAGAGAAAAATGAAGTTAAAACATATATTCTCATGAAATAACTAGAGGATAATAAAATTTATGAGTTTATTGAGAGATATATCATAATATTTTATCATTGTAAGTATAATCACAATCAATATCGATAAATGATGAAATTGTAACATACAATATTTACCACTTTAGTATCTTGGAATCTCAAGCCCCATGAAGGAATAACATAAAATGGTACAAAAAATTTCATGAGTATAAATAAATTCATTATACTATATGTCAAATGGGGTTTATATACACCTTGTTAAAGAATATAGGTGCATAAAATAACATATGTATCAAAGGAGGAAAATTGGGACCAAAATCCCTTACTACTTTAGTAATATTTTGAATTGTAATCCATGATAAATAATAACATCAAATTAAAATTTAAATATCAATAAAATAATAAAATTCATGATAAAATGTAACATCCCCGACCCAAAATCCACTAAATCAGTTCCATGAGTCGATTAATCACATGACGTCAACCATGCCTCCCCATACGCCAAAGGTTGCCGACGAGTGGACAGGGTCTTATAAAATCATGTGGTGAGACTATAACCTCATTACTAGAGTAATGCATATTAGATAAACAAATAAATAGAAGAAACAATAAGAAGAAATGAAAATCATGCATAACTAACCACTTTACGAATAGGGTACAAACCATATCCAATAGTGAAATATGTCATGTCATGCTAAGTAGTTCCTAGTGAACAAAACCCACAATGAAGAAAAAAGAGTGGAATCCCCAAAACGTTCCTAAATATAAGTCTATAACCTCATCCATTCACATCCCTATCCTGACTCAACTCCCAAACATAGGGTCTTTTCCCTTATCCTGACCTCTAAGAATTAAATTCGCTTGGGTACCCAATGACACGTGAGCAGGGTGTGCGTACAACTCAGTAGGACACCACCAAAGGTGTTTACAAAATATCCAGTCTAACAAATAGTGTATACAAATACTAAATGAATGACAAATAAACAAAATACAACTCAGGTTCCACAATTTAATGATATTTACTTTAACCATTTCTATCCTCAGTGCCATTTTCATCATATGCATTATCTTCATTGCTTAATTCATTATCAACATGTGTTCCATGGGTTAGGCATTTACATTATACACATAGGGGTGTAAGGAATTCGTCACTATGAATAAGGGAACAAGTCAAATCCCTATCTCACTAGGGATTACCACATCACAAAAAACACATTATTCTCACCTCGAAGCCTCAGTTCGGGTGAAATGAAACTATTATTGGAATAGAGCCCAATCCCCTTCCCTAACTCATGCATTGTTGGGTGGAGTTTGGAGCCTCAGTCCTACTCGACCTATGGGCATAGAACCTCATTCAATACCTCAGACTACCAAGCCATGTTCAAATGATTATATATATCCATTCACCACCAATACTATATCACACGAAAATACAACCATTATAAATAATAATAATAATCAAAAACACTCAACATGAGAATACATATTATGCCACAACCAATTAAAAAATTTACATTTACATTAAATTTCAGTTTATCCCAATTCCCATTTCTTATGCCTAACTCATTAATCATATTCACTAATTCCCATGCATTAACCCATTTAGCATATCCAACCATTCCTACTTATTAACTCACATAACCCATTTTACATTTCCCATGTATTAACCCCCCCCCCACCCCATGAATTTCATGTAAAAGTCAAAATCCATTGGCATATCCACACTAATTCCTTTAAATCCATTTTTATGCCCCGTCTCATTCAGTATATTCAACATAATTCATATGCCATTTAATAAAATCTAAATTAATACTATTTAACCACATACTATGTCATTCTAAACAACCCCTTAATCCATTATAAAATTGAGTAACACTATCAATGTAATATATCCAACTAAACTAGACATATTAACATGTTAAACTAGGGATATATGTTATCATGCATCAACTTCACACTTGACTTTACCGATCTCTATGTTCGGAAATGTCGGCACACCCCAAGGGTGGACCTAAAATGCTTTATTCAACCCCAAATCATCCCATGGGGATCCTGAGGGTTTTAAATTCATCATTTAGACATCCATTTTACCAAATCTCAATAAAGGTTTCAAATTCAAAATAACAGATAACCAAGAACACAACCAAACATGCACAAATCAACACAACAACTATGGGATGTAACTTGTAGACTTCATACCTCAAAATCCATTGATGAATGCACTTATAATCAAATCCTTAGATCTTAATTCAACCACCCTTTGTGCCTCAACCTAGATATCACTAGAAAAAAATGTATTTAGTGTTTTGGATGGAGATAAGAGAAAGATGAAAACTGTAATCCAAAAAGATAAGAAAAAGTGGGATTAGACTCACCTAGAGATTCGATCTATAACCAATGGCACTCCAAACGTATTATTATTGAATGAGAATTTCCTCTTGGAATCCTGGGTTTATATGGATCTTCACTGTGTCTACAAGGGAGGAAATTGGGAAGAAATATGAGTGGAAACTTAAAATCCAGAAGTGTAAACTTTTTAATTTTTCCAACTTTTACAAGGGCGCATGGTTTACCCAGATGGTTTACCAAACAATGTGAAAACCTTTCACAAGACTCATTACAAGGAAATTTTAATCACACAGTTATGTAAGAGCCCAAGATTTAATAGTATGTTATCTCTTTAAAGTAATTCAATAGCTTGTGTTACACGCAACACTGAGTTTGAGCGCACCATGACTTACCAAAATAGTTGTTCAAAAAGCGGTTATGAATAGTATTAAATTCATTTTTAATTTTATATAATCCATATAATTTTAGAATCTAAATTGTATGTTTCTTAGACATAATATAATAACAAATTTATTTTTTCAGATAAAAGAAGTATTTTTCAAAAAAAAATGAAATTTTATAGCCTTTTAATGGATATCCCTTTTTAAATCCAATATTTGACACTTTTATATATTAAATTTGACAAAATAAACTTCTTATTTATATGTAGGACATAAAAATTTACTTTGGATAAATTTTTGGTGTTTTTCTGTTAACTTTCTTATTTTGATGAATAGTGAAAAATACTAAATTTTAATTGAAAACAACTTTCTTAATCAAAATAATTTATATCGTTAAATTATGAATTTTAATGGATTTTAAGTATAATTAGATTATATTTTTATCTTTTAATCAAATGTTTTTCATTGGAATTAATTTTACATTTAAATTAGACATAAACACATATCAATCTTTTGATAGTTTTTACTTCTCAAAAACCTGCTTTCTGGTTTTGACAACGGGAGTTAATTTTAAATTAATTAATGAAACTTATATGTTTTGATTTTTTTGAAATAGACAAAATTTGTGAATTCGGAATATCAAAATTATCTTAGGGTGAATTTTTGGTATTTTTCTGAAAACTTTCAATTTTTGATGAATAGTGAAAAACATTGCGTTATGGTTTAAAACCAACTTTTTATTTAAATAATTGTTTTTAATTAAAATTTATTTTAAAGTAAAAAATAGATAAATAATACCTATATTAGTCCAATGTAATTTACTGAAGTCATTTTATAATAAGATTAGACATATAATATTTTATTGAACTTTTTAACGTCTTTTACCTACCTTCTAGACACATTAGAAAATTTGCATAAAACATAATTTTACCACTTCTGTGAATCAAATTTAAAAAATATGAAAGATAATATTGATATCATTAAGTAAGATTTGGTTCAAAAGGATGAAAATAATTTTTGGTCAACAGTAACTTTTGAATTTTATTTGTCATGGTTAAAAGTAAATAAGGTAATTAAAGGTAAAAATAATATTAATATTACCCCAACACTTGTCCTAATTCTATTGGATAAGTGTATTTCGACCAAAATATACCTTAGGAATAAAATATTATCCTTTTTTATCCACTTGAATTAGATTAAGGCATTTTTTATTATTTTATTTAAAGAAGAGTGAAAAGTGTTAAATTCAAAGTTTAATAACTAAAACATTTTTAATATAGGGTTATACATATGATAAATATGACTATAAATATTAATTATAAATATAAAAATATTTTCTACATCTTGGTATTTTATTTATTATTTTTTGAAATTAAATAATTAAATTTATTTATGACACAATGATGATGCAGTAAATATCTTATTAATGAAAGATTAAAATAATAGAAATTATAAATATCTAAATAATTGTAAATTGAGACTTCTGATGCATTACACTAATTTTATCGGTTAATATGACATTTTAGTATTAATTTAATGTATTTTTTTTGAAGTAATCAAGTTTTTTTGACTTTCTCAAAAACCAAATCCTAAATAGTGTCAAAATGGATATAATTGTGTTTTTAAAACAAATACTATATTATTAAATGATATAATATTCCTAAAAATATAAATTTCAGACAAAGGAATTATATAATGATATATATGTCATTAATGAACCACTTTGGGATCTCTTGGGATTTTATAGTAAGTTTATTAACCATGTAATATAAAAATTCAAGAAGACATTGTAAAAGTTAAACTATTTAACTATGAGTTAAATCTAAAATATAATGTTAATATGGTGACCTAAACTTGTATAAAATATATTTTTTGAGATTATTTAGACCCATACCCACCTTATATTATAAATAAATTTATTTGGAACCATTAGAAACTGAAAATTATTTTATAATAAATTAATATTTCAATCTTCCCTCACCTCTCTTATAGAAGGGTACTTCCCCTTATCTCAAATTCACACATCCAAAAAATTTGTCTTGGACAAACCCAGCTCAAATATCCTCACAACTACCCTAAATTAATCCTAGAGGACTTACTTTGATCAGAAATATAGCCTAAGGATCCCTTTTGTTCAAATTCAAAGGAAGAACCCGAATAAGAGGTAATTATTTCATCACCTTTTTCAAGGTTCTTTTCCTCATCCACTTCCTCTTTCTTTGTTGCTTCCATACCAAAATAATAACTCCAGTACCTTCTAAATATTTTAATTTTATTATAAATATTTTACAAACATATTCATCATTCTATCCATCCTATGAATGACAAAGTCACTATACGTGTGTACGTATGGCTTACCGTCTCCCCATAATGGTGTAGTTTGTTATTCAACACTTCATTATTTGGATGGGTATAATAATGAGTATATTTGATGTGAATAATAAATATAACATGTGAATGATTCTTTATATATAATATACAATCCAATTACATATGATTTCAACATCAATAGAATGATATCATCGCTCGTGCGTACGTACGGCTTACCATCTCCACTACGCGATGAGATTCATTTCCATGTTCACCATTCAATGATGATTATAAATATGTTTTATTAATAAGTATGTAATATATGACATAATAATGCTACTGGAAATATGTTTGTGTGTTTGTGTGTGTTGACATATATCTCATTCACTTACTTCCGTTCAATATGATCTAAAAACGGAAACAATGTTTATGCGTACGTACGGCCTACCGTCTCCATAAATAGTGTTTTCCATTTCATATATCAATCTATTATACCAAATTATATTCTGAATATATATGATACGTAAACAATTTTTGATATTTTGGAATAAATTAAATCCTGATATAAGTTATACGATCAATAATAACAAGTTAAAACATGTATGATAAAGAGAGAGATTATTACCCGAAATGTTGTTTTAACATAGAAATTAATATTAAATGGGTAGTATAAAGCCATAAATTAATAAAGTATGATATAATAAATATTAATATGGTTCTATTATAATTTAATAACATACTATGGTCATTATATAGGAGTTTAAACGTACCCTCGATCAAAAGAAAGTACAAGGTAAGGGTTAGTTCCTCAATCTAATTATTATCTGAGATTGTTTATACGTAAGTATTTATTGGGAAATATTTATCATCATGCCCATGTTTCATAAAAAAATCAAAAGGAATATTTTAAGGTTTTACACAAGTGTCTCTTTAAATATATCATCATTTTAATTGTTTTAAAGATATATTTTTCTAAATATTTTTAATTAATGTCCATGTTTTCAAAATGATTTTAAGTGTTTATTTATATGGACATTATTGTTTTAAAATGTTAATTAATTTAAAAAGTTTCAAAGTGGAATGGGACACTATGATTCAAAAATATCTTTTAAATGACTTCCTTTATAAAATGTGATAATTTTAAAATATTTCATGAAAAATGGATATTTCTCTTATAGAGTTTTACTGATCATTTTCAACTATGTCAAAATCCTTTATTGAATGTTATTCTAATTTGAGGTTGATTTATTATTATAAAATATTCCATATTGTATTGAATAAGTTAGGATATTTTTGACTATGGATGTGATATTTTTATACCATTCATGGTTTATGGTTAAAGTATAAACATTTCATATTCTAGTTTTAATATGAATTTTTATGTTATGTTTCACCCTTTTCATATGTAGAATGCATTAGAATTAGTAAGTGATAGGCAGGGCCCGCTATATCCCCTCAAAGCATCGGTAGGTCTCATGAGACAAATTAGTGTCTTGGAACAAGTCCTTGACAGAATTTTTATTTTTAGTCTTGGCACGAGGCCTTGACTATGTGGTTATGATATCCGACATTATGCATTCCCTCATTATGAAATTAGTTATTACATGTGATTATTCAACTAGTAGAATATCCATGTGCATGTTTATATTGTAATGTTTGATTTATTTTTTTCATATTATGTTCATGTTTATGTTTAAAAGTTTGTTGTTTTTATAACACATCTTTCCTTAAAAGTTTATAGTTTTTTCTAAATTATTTACCCTTATTGAGCATCTCATCTCACCCCTTTCTTATGTTTTATTTTCCCAAGATTCCAAAAAGTGTATTATAATTAATATACATGGTTATTATAAGGGAATAATGGTGTTCTAAAAGTATAATTTATGATTTGTTGTATGTTAGAAAGTATAATGTAACATTCATTATCTAATCAATTTTCCAAGACTTCTAAACTGATCAGTCCTATGAGAGTTGATTCCTTGTAATCATGTCAATGTATTATAATAATGCACCAACTCTAGGTAACTAGGGTCAGGGCATTATAGTTGGTATCATAGCAATTTTAATACAAACCTTGGAAAATATATTTATAAAAAACTCTGATTATAGAACACTACCCTAAGATTGAATTTGAGGATTAGTATATAAGGACATCTAATAGTTTTGGTAATGTGGATATTATGTGAGTTTTCCAAGCAATACATCCCTATCTAGATACGAGTAGGTAGAGGTGGCTCTAGAATAGATGTATCTAGGGGTAAAACCCGAAAACACCTCTTTGAGATAGACTCGAACAGGAACTGGTGCACGACAATAGGCCTTACTGCACTCTTGGTTACGACACTCCCGAGGGATCTGCTTAGAAAAATTCACATTTTATTTACAAACCATTATGAATTATTTATGAGTAAATATATCAGCAAAGAAACCATTTTTATGATTACAATACTGGATGTGTCAAAATATTCAATTAATGTTGAGAATTTTTTCTATTTTTTGTATTATAAATTATGATATGATTTAACATAGTGTATTTCATCATTTAGAAATAGCACCCAGTAGAAGTAATGAGAACTCCAGCAATACGCATGATCCAAAGAATAAGAAGGATTATATCTTTCAAAGTATTAAGTCAACATTTAAAAGGGAAATAGTCTCCCACATATTCTCATCATATAAAGAAATAGTATCATGTTTTAATAAGATAAGTAAAGAATTATTTGAGTCGTATGGCTTTGAAGGGAAGCCGAAGAAGAGGATGGTAGAGAAAAAGATGGATAAAGAGAAGAAGGTAAAGAAGTATTTTCCCATATGTGATAACTGTGTAAAGAATCTCCCTGGGAAGTGGTTGAAAGGAATGAGAGTCTGTTATAAGTTTGGAGAGAAAGAAAACCATGTTCTTGATTTCAAGGGTAAGAAAAAGGTTTCAAATGTACAATGATTCATTTGCAAGGAGTTGGTACACAATGTGAATCAATGTCCCAATCATTAGATTATACCCCTCACTCTCCATGGGAACTGGAGCAGGATCGAGTCCCACCAGGCTCTAACACTGTTTGTGTTATGAATAGGGAGATTCAAATCCATTTCTTAGCTGGGGTACATAGCTCACACTTGGGATGGTGGGGACCCCCCTCTGGGAGTCGGTGTTGGCAACACACGTTTTCCCATGGGGTGTTAGCCGAGTGGTACCTGCTGGTTGTACCCCTCGCTCTCCATGGGAACTGGTGCAGGATCGAGTCCCACCAGGCTCGAACACTGTTCTCGTTATTAATAGGACAATTCAAAGCCATTTCTTAGCTGAGGAACGTGGCACGCACTTGGGCTGGTGCCCCCCCCCCCTTTGGGAGTTGGTGTTAGCAACACACGTTTTGGCCAACGAGCCTGTACCCGAGTGGTAAGGGCTCCTTCTTGGCATCCAAAGAGACTTAGGTTCAAAACCAGGTGGAGGCGAATTTCTAAGTACTGTAGTAGTATTGTAGTGGGTACTATAGCAGTTATTGTTCGGTACTATAGCAACTAGAACTATTCACCTGATTTAGGCCTTCAAGCCACAGGTTTGGGCCTACGGGTCTCAAGGGATTTCGGGTCATCAAAGGCCTTCAGGCCAAAGGGCCTTCGGGCCATGTAGACCATGGGGTATCCCAATTCACATAGAACATGCCCCAGAAAATTATCAGAGCAACAAGAGTAGTAGCCACCAGAAGAAGAGCTAACCAGGTTGGAAGAATGAGAGGGTATGGTAGCCATCATCAGGACCCAGCACTGTGCAGCTTTGTATGGGGAAATGATAGCCGATTAGCAATGCAAGGTGGGGAGCTAGGTGATCAATGACGTAGAAGCTAGGGAGGGGCGGTTCAAGTGGGCTAGGCCTACTGGTCATGTATTGGGCATGATATGCCTCTAGGCCTTCGATTCATGTATTGCAGGTTAGTTAGGCCTTGTGCCTTGGGCCTACAGGTCATGTACGGATTCCCCTTCAACCCTTAAAATGGGGATTATCCATAGTAAATTATAAAAGAAGGACTTTGGGCCATTCAGGGGATAATAATCATGTTATGATACTACCACTGATGAAGAGGAATGATTAGTGTTCTTAAGTTGTTATTAAAGAATTGTGTCATTTGAGTACATGTTATAATAATTATAAAGTATATAAGGATTGTACTACAGTAAGTTTTCATTAAATATTTCAGATTTTATGGTACCAAGTAAAGTTACACTATTTCAAGTGAAACATTTTGGAAAATATAAGATTGGGGAAAATATAACCCTTAATATGTTTTTGAAACTGAGATAATGATTTTGGAATAAGATATAATGGAGTTGGATAAATTATATTGGATATTATTTACTACCTTGGAACTAATTAATTGTTTGTTTATTCCATCATTGTTGGACTTTACAACATTTTTGGATTTAAGGAGTATATTTGGTATTCTATAAGGAATAAGGGAGCATAAACGTATTTAGTATTGTTTTATGGTAATTCAGGGTGTTACCATGTAATAAGAAAATACATGATGAATGTATTCACATGTTATTATGTGGATAAAAAGATATTTTCATCGTGTTTACCTCCCATATAAATTCTTTAGATTGTATGTTTGGACATAAGTATTTTTGGATAAGTCTAAAGGTTGGAATGGAGCAAGTTGATCACTTGATATTTTGTATGAGGTTAAAGTATAATTTATAAGATAATCTGACCTAAAATTTTGGATTTCAGTAGACATATAGAGGATGAAATAATTTCTTGTGGACCTTATGATTTATCAAATGTGCATTAGGTGTAAAAATTCATTTTTGAACATTCATTTCCCAGTATAAGGGATGAAGTGAAAATAGATCGAAGAACAACCAAATGATGAGATTATGATTAAGACAGGTAATGAAATCAAGTATGTTTTCTTGAGTTCTTATCATGATAGTAAATTAATCTCTCCTCTTCAAAAAAAATAAAGTATCTAAAAAATTTGTTATCCTAATAACTTAGGTTTTTTTGAACTGATGATATTTTAAATCATCATAGATTTATGGCTTTGAGGCCCTAATTTTTTCCCTTTATTGTTCACTTGTTTGTGATTGATGACATCAATCACTCCCTATAAATATTAACATTTTTCCTCCAATTATTTTTCTCTAATTTCCTCTAATGTTCTCCTATTCAAAACCCTAATTTTGTGGTGACTTTTTCATTTCCCTTTCCCTCTTATTAAGACTAAATTTTATTAAACCTATTTTTGATGTGGGTTTTCCACGAAGGAATTTTCTATTTTAACCCTTTTATTTTCAAAGAAAAATTTCAAATTGTGATGACACAATTTATTAAAGTAGGGGAGAATATAACACCCCAATATTTCATAGTACGTTATCTCTTTAAAGTAATTCAATAGCTTGCGCTACATGCAACACCGAGTTTGAGCGCACCACGACTTACCAAACTAATCGTTCAAAAATCAGTTATGAATAGTATTAACTCAATTTTCAATTTTATATAATCCATATAATTTTAGAATCCATATTATGTGTTTCGTAGATATAATATAAGAACAAATTCATTTTCTTCAGATAAAAAAAGTATTTTTCAAAAAAAAATGCAATTTTGCCGCTATTTAATGGAGAACCCTTTTAAAATATAATATTTTACACTTTTATATATTCAATTTGACAAAATAAAATTCTTCTTTATAAGAGGGACATAAAAATTTAGTTTGGATAAATTTTTGGTGTTTTTTGTTAACTCTCATATTTTGATGAATAGTGAAAAAATAATAAGCTTTAATTGAAAACAACTTTCATAATAAAAATAATTTATATTGTTAAATTATAAATTATAATAGTTTTGAAGTATAATTAGATTATATTTTTATCATTTAATCCAATATTGTTCATTGTAAGTAATTTTACATTTAAATTTTACATAAACAAATATCAATCTTTTGAGAGTTTTTACTTCTCAAAAACCTGCTTTCTGGTTTTGAAAACAGAAATTACTTTTAAATTAATTAATAAAACTTATATGTTTTTAATTTTGTAAAATAGACATGATTTTTGAATTCAGAATATCAAAAATATCTTAGGGTGAGTTTTTTGTATTTTTCGGAAAGCTTTCAATTTTTGATGAATAGTGAAAAACATTGTGTTATTATCTAAACCCGACTTTTTATTTAAATAATTATTTTTAATTAAAATTTATTTTAAAGTAAAAATATATACATAATACCTATATTAGTCCAATTTAATTTATTGGAGTCATTTTATAATAAGATTATACATATAAAAGTTTATTGAACTTTTTAACGTCTTTTACCTACCTTCTAGGCAAATTTGCAAATTTGCATAAAACGTAATTGTACTGCTTCTGTGAATTGAATTTCCAAAATCTGAGAGACATGGTTGAAATCAGTAAGTAAAATTTGTTTCAATAAGATGAAAATAATTTTTGGTGAATAGTATCTTTTGAATTTTATTTACCATGGTTAAAAGTACATAAGGTAATTAAAGATAAAAATAATATTAATATTACCCCAACCCATGTTATAATTCTATTTGATAAGTGTATTTCGACCAAAATAAACCTTAGGAATAAAATATGATCTTTTTTATCCACTTGGATTAGATTAGGACATTTATTATTATTTTATTTAAAGAAGAGTAAAAAAGTGTTAAATTCAAAGTTTAATAAATAAACCATTTTTAATATAGGATTATCCATAAGATAAATTTGACAATAAATATTCATTAGAAATATAAAAATATTTCATACATCATGTTATTTTATTTAAAAAATTTAAACATTAAATAATTAAATTTATTTATGACACAATGATGATGCAATAATTATCTTATTAATGAAAGATTAAAATAATTGATATTATAAATATTCACATAAATGTAAATTGAAACTTTTTATGCATTCCACTAATTTTCTAGGTTAATATAACATTTTAGGATTAATTTAATGTATCTGTTTCAAAGTAATCAAGTTTTCTTAGCTTTCACAAAAACCAAATACTAAAAAGTGTCAAAATTGACATAAATGTCTTTTTAAAACAAATACTATAATATTAAATGATATAATATTCTTAAAAATATAAGGTTTGGAAAAAGGACTTATATAATGATATATATGTCATTAATTAACCACTTGGGGTTCTCTTCTAATTTTATATTAAGTTTATTAACAATGTAATATAAAAATACAAGAAGACATTTTAAAAGTTAAACTATTTAACTAAGAGTTAAACCTAAACGATAAGGTTAATATGGTGACCTAAACTTTTTTAAAACCTATTGGTTGAGAGTATTTGGACCCATACCCACCTTAGACTTGAAAGAAATCCATTTGGAGCAATTAAAAATTGAAAATTATTTTATAATAAAATAATATTTCAAGCTTTTCCTAAAGTGACCCTCACCTCTCTTATAAAAGGGTACTTCCCATTCTCTCAAATTCAAACATCCAAAGCCATTTGGTTCGGAAAAACCCTACTCAAATCTCCTCCAAACTACCCTCACTTCATCCTAGAGGCCTTAATTTGATCATAAATCTACCTTAAGGAGCCCTTTTGTTCAAATAGAAAGGAAGAACCTAAAGAAGAGGTAATTATTCCATCACCTCTTTCAAAGTTCCTTTCTTCTTCCACTTCCTTTTTATTTGTTGTTTCCATACCAAAATAATAAATCCAGTAACTTATACATACTTTTATGTTATTATAAATATCGTACAACCATATTCATTATTTTATCCATCCTATGAATGACAAATCCACCATACGTGCATACATACGGCTTACCGTCTCCACGTCATGGTGTAGTTTGTTATTCAACACTTCATTATTTGGATGGGTATAATAATGAGTATAATTGATGTAAATAATAAATATAACATGTTAATTATTCTGTAAATATAATATAAAATCCAATTACATATGATTTCAACATCAATAGAATGATATCATCGCTCGTGCGTACGTACGGCTTACCGTCTCCACGACACGATGAGATTAATTTCCATGTTCAACATTCAATGGTGATTATAAATATATATATTATTAATAAGTATGTTATATATGAAATAATCATTCTAATAGAAATATGTGTGTGTGTTTTTTTGTGTGTGTCTGTGTTTACATATATCTCAATCACTTACTTCTGTTCAATACGATATGAAAATGGAAATGGCGTTTATGCATACGTACAGCCTACCGTCTCCATAAACAGTGTTTTCCATTTCATATATCAATATATTATACGTACATATATTCTTAATATATATGATACATAAATAATTTTTTATATTCTTAAATCAATTAAATCATGATATAAGTTATACGATCAAGAATAACAAATTAAAACATGTATGATAAAGAAATCGATTATCACCTGAAATGTTATTTTAAAATATAAATTATTATTAAATGGGTAGTATAAATCCATAAATGAATCAATTATGATATCATAAATATGAATATGGTTTTTTTATAATTTAATAACATACTATGGTCATTATACATAGGGTTAAACGTACCCTCAACCAAAATAAAGTACAAGGTAAGATTTAATTCCTCAATCTCATTATTATCTGAGATTGTTTTTATGTAAGTATTTTATGGGATATATTTATCATCCATGTCCATGTTTCATAAAAATGTTTTCAAAAGTAATATTTTAAGTTTTTGTGGAAGGGACTCTTTAAATAGATCATCATTTTAATTGTTTTAAATATTTATTTTTCTAAATATTTTTAATTAATATTAATTTTTCAAAATGATTTTAAGTATTTGTTTATACGGACATGATTATTTTAAAATGTTAATTCCTTTCAAAAGACTCAAAGTGGTATGGGAAATTTTGATTCAAAAATCTCTTTTAAATGAATTCCTTTATAAATTGTGAGACTTTTAAATGATTTTAGGAAATATGTTTATTTCTCTCAAAGAGTTTTAGTGATCATTTTCAACTATGTCAGCATCCTTTTTTAATTGTTATTCTCATTTGAGGTCGATTTATTAGTATAAAATCTTCCCTATTGTATTGAATGAGTTATGATATGTTTGACTATGGATGTGTTATTTTTATACCATTCATGGTTTATGGTTAAAGTATTAACATTTTGTATGCTAGTTTTAATATAAATGTTTATGTTATGTTTCACCCTTTTCATATGAGGAATGCATTGGACTTAGTGAGTAACGGGTGGGGCCCTCTATGTTCCCTTGATGCATCAGTAGGTCTCATGAGACAAATTAGTGTCTTGGAATAAGGCCTTGACAAAAAAAATTATTTTTAGTCTTAGCATGAGGCCTTGACTATGTGGTTATGATGTCCAGCATTATGTATTCCCTCGTTATGAAATTAGTTATTACGTGTGATTATTCGACTAGTGGAATATCCATGTGCATGTTTATATGGTAATGTTTGATTTATTTTTTCCATATTATGTTCAAGTTTATGTTTAAAAGGTTGTTGTTTTTATTACACATCTTGCCTTAAAATTTTATAGCTTCTGCTGAATTATTTACCCTTACTGAGCATTTGAGTTCACCCATTTCTTAGGTTTTATTTTCCCAGGATTCCAAGAAGTGTATTATGATTAATATATAGGATTATGCTAAGGGGATAATGGTGTTATCAGAGGATTATTTATGCTTTGTTTTATGTTAGAAATTGTAATGTAACATTCATGTATATAATATATTTTCCAAGACTATTAAATAGATCGGTCCTTTGGGAATTGTTTCCTTGTAATCATGTCAATGTATTAAAATAATGCACCGACTCTGGGTAACTATGGTCGGGGTGTTATAGGTTACCTAGGGAGACTTTTATGGTTTACAAACTCTACACCAACCATGTGATATGACACTATCCAAAATTTCACAATTTGGCCTCCCACCTCGCATAGTTTTCTTAACTGTGCACCAACCATGTGCATTGCACAGGTTGGCCCAGTTTCCCCTTCTTTCATGCCCCGAACCCTAAGAACACCCCCAATGCCCATCATAATCTCAGGAAACATTTAATTTACCAAAAAAGTTATTGAAACCAAAATTTAAATAGGTACATACCTCCATGAGTCTAAGATCTTACAACCTACACACCTTATAACAGCTCGTCCTCAAGCCACATTCCCAATAATCACTGATCTTTTGAATAAAATATATCGAGCCACTGGGACCACATATTTGATTCCCTCTCCCAAGTTTCTTCTTGAAAATTTCCATGCTACCACATAACATGAACCAAAACAAACTTTCGAGGCTTGACTTTCTCACTATGCTCCATAATACAAACATGATGCTCCTCAAAGGACGCATCATACTCAATCTCAAAATCCTCAACATTAACCACATGATATGGATTAGGGTGATATTATTGAATATAAAAAACATTAAAAACATCATGTATTCCACTATTCCATTGTAGAAGATCCAATTGGTAAGACACTGGTCTAATCCTCTTTACAATATCAAAAGTCCCACATACCTGTGTACCAACTTGCCTTTTTTCAGAATCTGATGGTGACCCTACCTTGGTGACACCCAATGAAATACACTCTCACCTACCATAAACTTAGGGGTTCTAAAAATCTGATCTGACCTACTTTGATTCATTTCCATGCATTTCTGAATCAAATGAACATTTTCTGATGTCTCACGAATGAGACTCGGTCCCAAAAACTCAAACTACCAATATTATAACAAACATAGCGCATATCTAAACAACCTACCATAGAGTACCTCAAATGCTTCCATCTGAATCTGACCTGAAAATTTTTTTTGTAGGAAAATTCAATAAGCATCATGTTTTTTTCACAAACCTCATAAATCAAAGACCCAAGCTCTCAATATTTCCTCCAACACTTGAATTGTTTTCTCTGACTACCCATCCATCTATGGGTGAAAATCCATACTCAAAAATACATGGCTACCAAGAACCTTCTACAATCCCTATCTGAAGAACGACGTGAAACCTAGATTTTGATCTGAAACTGTAGTTATTGGTACTCCATACGTACTAACTCCTGAAAAAATAACTCACCCAACTAATAAACATTGAAGGTCTCTTGGATTGGAAATAAATGATCCACTTTAGTCAGTCAATCCATGACCACCAAGATTGATTCATTCTTCTGAGGCATATTCAGAAAACCCACTACAAAATCCATTGTTACATCATCCCATTTCTATTTTCGAATAGGCAGTGTTTGTAACATACCACCTGGGTGCTAATGCTCAGCCTTCACCTACTGATAGGTGTTGAATTGTGCCACAGAACCTAGAACCTATTTCTTCATTCCTGACCACCAGTACAGCCTATAAAGATGAAAATATAGCTTATTCAAACTAGGATTCACTTCCCAATTCGATGAAAGGAACTCATGCATCAACTCTTCCTGCATACACACTGGCACAATCACACGGCCAAAAATGCTAAAAATTCCACCATAATCAATAGCCCAACTAAAAGGTGAATCCTACACTTTTAAAACTTTACTTCATATCCAAACACTCTAGATCCTCAAGCTGGATCTCTTTAACTCAGCTCAAAAGTATGAAATCAATTTCTATAGATGTAATTGTCATATTATCATGCCCATCCTGCACCTCTAGGTGTATCTCAGCAAACCAGTTCATCACTTTCTACTCAAATTTTTATTCCTAAACCACCAGATTCTGAGTCTTCTGACTCATGGAATCTACAACACTATTCCCTTTTCGTGGTGTGTAAACAAACTCAATGTTGATGGACTGCATGTCATTCACCCATCTTCATTTTCGGAGGTTTAAATCATGCTGATAGAATATGTACTTAAAACATTTATGATTAGTAAACATCATGAATTTCTCTCCTAGAAAGTAATGCCTCCATCACTATAAGGCATACACCACTGAAGCTATCTTAAGTCCATAAGTATGGTAATTTATTTCATGAGGTCTCAACTATCTTGACCTATATGCACCAAACCAATCATCCTATATAAAATACTACCCCAATTAAAACACTAGATTCATCACATAATAAGGTTTATCCCTTACTAGGATCGAGTAAGATCAGGATAGGTGCGGTTTTCAATCGCTGCTTCAACTCCTGAAATTCATTCTCGCATGACTCAGACCACTTAAACATAACTTCATTCATGGTTAGGCCTGAAATAGGCACTGTCAGATGAGATAAATCTTTGATAAAAATTTGTCAATAACCATACAAACCCAAAAATCTTTGGATATCAGAAACATTTTTGGGATGTTCCCAAGATTCCACTACCTACACATTCTATAGATCTACTGACATGCCTTTCTCTAAGATAATGTAGCCCAAGAAATGCACCCTATCGATCCATAAATGGAATTTGGAGAGCTTGAAGTATAGCCTATGATCTCTTAGTGTACTTAAGATTATGTAAAGATGTTTGGCATAATCATCATGAGTTTTAGATTAAACTAGTATTTCATCAATAAAAACAAAAAAAATATCTATATGAGGGTGAAATATTCAATTCATTAGATCCATAAACATTGTTGGTGAATTGGTCAACCCGAATGATATCACCACAAAACTCATAAAATCCATACTTGCTCCTAAAAGCTATATATGGTATGTCATAAGGTTTCACCCTCAACTAATGATGTCGTGATCTTAGTTCGATCTTGGAGAACACCGAACCACCTCTCAGATATTCAAACAGATCATTGATCCTAGGAAGAGGGTATCAATTCTTAACCAACATTTGATTCAACTCTCTATAGTCAACACAAAACTTCAACGATCCATCGTCCTTCTTGGTAAACAATATGGTAGATCCTCGAGGAGACATACAATGATGGATAAACCCTTTATTATCCAATTCCTCCAACTAATATTTAGGATCCTAGAGTTTTACCGGTTCCATTCTATATGGATGAATGGAAACTAGTTTTGATATCGGCAGTAGCTCTATTGTGAACTCAACATATCTCTCAGGTGGTACCATTGAGAAGTCCTTAGAAAACACATCCTATAACTGAACCACTATAGGAGGAAATTCATGCTTCTCTAATCCTCCATCATCACATAGAAGACAAGTTACTTGGGTTGTGAGTTCTCCAAACTACTGAGTAACCAACCCTGCACAGCCTGCCAAAACATCCTACTCACCACAAAGAATATATGTGTCTCCCTTAAGAGACGTGAATGTTACTCAATGATGGTAACAGTCAAAATAATCTTGATACAACACCAACCCATCCATACCCAAAATTAGTTCAGAACCTAACATCTCGAGGATGAACAAGTCCCATTGAAAATGGTACCAACCAACCTACAGATCACAACCTCACATTTTCTAACACCCTCATCTCACAACCCTAATATAGTGTCAATCAACATAACCCCGTATACACATTCAACCAATAGTCCCAAAACAACTAAAAACTGAGAAGAGATAAAAGAGTGTGTGGCACATGTGTCGAATAAAGCACTAGTAAATGTGGAAGCTACAAGAATCGTACCTTGAACTATAGATGGTCCTACCTCACCACATCTAGGTGTAGACAGAACTGCATGAAGCTAAAATGCCCATATACCCTAGTATCTAGTATGAGTACCTAGTGCCACACTACCCTGCTGGTATTGATGCTCTCGCTCCAGAGTACCAAATCCACCACCCCTACCAGTACGGCCCATGCAACTCCAACTGCATGCCTAGTATGGGGTAACTGACCCCTACATATACTCAGTGTCTTCTTTTTGACCACCATCCATTCCCATATATTGAGGGTTCCTATAGAACCTTTGTATGTGTCCCACCTAGCCTCATGACCGGCATTCAAGTGGTGTTGGGGGGATCTGACTGTGCATGTTCCCTGGACTACCACATTGGAAACAGAATACCTGATCTCCACACTAGGAAGTTGATCCTATATTCTTGCTACTTTGTACACTACCACCTTGATAAAATATCCCAAAACAACAATTCCGACCCTCAGAAGTTACACCACCCATCCATCCAACTAGCAGCATAAGTTCACTACCTAAGGCTCCCTTTAGGGTCCCTTTTAAGATAAGGGTTGGGTCCACTATCTCTAAAACCCTATTCAAATGTAAGATATTTACCTGGGACTTGATCTCATGTCTAATACCATCGTAAAAAAATTTCTTCATAGCTACCTCATCTCTTTCCAATGCAATAAAAAAGCGACGAAAGTCAGTGAAATGACTACCATAATCCATCACTGATGAAATCCCCTCGATCAAATTCATAAACTTTGATTCCTTTTCTTTCATCAAGGTTTCGAGATAGAAATTATCTAGAAACATTTCTTGAAAATACTTCCATTCCATTCCAACAGTCTGCCCTGTCTAAACCATGATTTCCCACCAATTCTTTGTCAAACCTCGCAACATATAGTCTGTTAACTTAACTGGCCTCTTAGGAGGAGTCTCAAAATGATCAAGAATCATCTATATGTACTCTATCAAGAATTAGGTTTCCTATTTCCCACCATCTATATTAAAGGTCAGAGGGTGTTGTAGTTGAAACTCTCTAGTTAGCTTGAACATACTCGACACAACATGCACTGGGTCTTGTTCCATCATCATCATGAAACAAGAAAAGTTCTCATAGAGTTGTTCTTCTCTATTACCCTAGATCTCTACATTTTCCTAATCCACTATTGGAGGAGTTTTCTTGGAAAAATCATCTTGTAACTTGAACAGAATGTATCTTCATGGTGGAATTTCTCTACAATACCAAAAATGATATTTAGAAGACATAACATAAATCTTTAACCATTCATATAAAATAAGGCTCTCTGCTAGCCATAAAAAATCCCATTCACAAACAATATCCCAAGGTCATCATTACTTCCCAAAAAATACCATTTAACATCCCTACCATAGGTCATGGATAACATGGGGAAACCAACTTAAATGATTACAATTTTTACAATAGACACCAAAACACAGTTATTTCCATACTTACAATGCAAATCGTTCCTGCTAGGCATTTTTCCCCATTTTACAACATGTTTCAATCCACATTTTAGCTCACTTACAACCCTTAATTAGTTAAAATTTATTAACCATTAGTTAACATTTTCCCTTTTCTTACCCATTTGCATTATTTTATTAAACATAATTATTTTAAGTTCCCAAGGAAGAAAATTACATTCTACCTTTTATACCCCACTAACCCATCCCATGTGTGCATGTAATGATGCATGTCACTTATATGCCTAGGTGACTATAATGATGCATGAATGCACATCCTCACTTTGTTCTGGCCATGAGAAAAATATTATGAAATAGTCACATCACACAGAAAGTTCATTACCCAATGGTGAAATATCCTAAATGTAACAATGCACAACAAGAACAACAATTCCCACCCTGATTAACTTGGGTTTTCCCTCATACATGGGTTACTTACTCCCAAGTACGAGATCATTGCCAAGGCCAGACACATCCAATTCTCCTTTCTACCATCCCAAAAAATAACACCATAGAAAATAACATATTCTAATACCACTTTGTAACATCCCCGACCCAAAATCCACTAAAATGGTTCCCCGAGATGATTAATCACATGACCTCAAGTGTGCCTCCCCATATTCCATAGGTTTTTGACTAGTGTCAAGGGTATCATAAATCACTTGGGGAGACTATACCCTCATTCTTATAGTGATCCCTATAAAATAACCAAAGAAATAGTGGAAATAGTAAGCAAAAAATGAAAATCAAGCATAACCAACCACTTCTCAAAAGGGTAAAAACCATAACCAATAGTGAAATATGTCATGTCATGCTAAGAAGTGCCAAGTGAAAAAAAACAAAATGAATACAAATAGTAGAATCCCTAATGTAGTCTTAAATCTAGGTCTGAAACCTCATCCATGCACACCCCAATCCTGACTCAACTCCTAAGAATAGGGCCTTTGCCCTTATCCTGACAAGAAAACATAAAATCTGCTCGGGTACCCAATGGTGCCCGAGTAGGGTGTGAGTATAACTCCGTATTCCACAACCAATGGTGTTTAATAAATATCCAGTCTAACAGATAATGCATGAAAATACAAAATGAATGAAAAATAAACAAAAGGTAACTCAGTTTCAAAAATGTAATACTATTTACTTTAATCATTTCTAGAATTAGAACCATTTTAATCATATGCATCATATTTATTACCTAATTCATTATGAACATGTGTTTCATGGGTTATGAATTTACATTATTCACATAGAGGTTCAAGGCATTCATCCCTATGCATAAGGGAATAAGTCAAGTCTCTATCTCACTAAGGATAATCACATCAGAAAAAACAAATTATCCTCACCTTGAAGCCTCAATCCAGGTAGAATAAAATAGTTATGAGAATAGAGCTCCTTCCCCTTCCCTAAACTTTGAATTGTGGGGTGGAGTTTGGAGCCTCAGTTTAATCCAACTCGTGGGAATAGAACCTCATTCAATACCCCCACACTAGCAAGCCATGTGCATATTCTTATATATATCCATTCACCACACATATTTTATCACAAACAAATAAAACCATTATAAATAATAATCATAATCCACAACAAAAAACATGGGAATACATATTATACCATAACCTATTATACTCTTTTCCATTTACATTCCATTTTTGTTTATCCCAATTCCCATTTCTTATGCCTAACTCATTAATCATATTCACCAATTCCCATACATTAACCCAATTATCTTATTCAACCATTCCCACATGTTAACTCACATAACTCATTTGTTATTTCCCATGTATTGATCCCCCAAATGAATTTCAAGTAAATATCACAATCCATTGGCATATTTATACTAATCCCTTTAAACCCATTTTCATTCCCCGTCTCATTCGACATATTTAATATAATTTATACTCCATTTATCAAAATCTCAATTAATTCAATTTAACCCGTTATTATTCCATTCCAAACAACCCCTTAAGACATTATCAAATCGGGGTAAAATATCAATGTTCCATTTTCAACACAACTAGACATATTAACATGTTAAAAAAGTGATCTATGTCATCAGGCATCAATTTCACACTTGAATTTTCCAATATCTATGTTCGGAAAAGTCAGCACACCCTAAGGGTGGACCTAAAATACTTTATTAAACCCCAAATCATCCCATAGAGATCGTGAGGGTTCTAAATTCATCATTTATCCATCCATTTTACCAAATATAACAAAAGTAATCAAATGTACAACAAGGGATAACCAAGAACACAACCAAACATGCACAAATCAACATAACAAATATGGAACATTACTTATTGACCACCTACCTTGAATCTGTTGATGAACTCACTCCTAATTGAAGACTTATATCCCAATTAAACCACCCTTTGATACTCAACCTAGGTAACACTAGAAAAAATGTTTATTTATAGATTTAGATGGAGATAAGAGAAATATACAAACCCTAATCCTAAAAGTTAATCAAGAGAGGGATTAAACTCACCCATAGCTTTGATCCACAACCAAAGGTGATCCAAACAACTTAGGATCAAGGTAGAATAAGCTATTGGAATCTTGGGTCACTAGGGTTCGTCAATAGGGTTACAAGGGAGGAAATCATGAAGAAAATTGAGTGGGAACTTAAAATCCCAAAAGTGGAAATTTTGTAATTTTTTTAACTTTTATAGGGGTGCACGGTTTACTCGCACAGTTTTCAAACCATGTAAAAACTATGCATAGGACACTATACAATTAAATTTGGGTCAAATTTTTACCTAGGGATACCCACATAGTTTACAAACTGTGTGCCATCATGCGATATGTCACTGTCCAAAATTACACAATTTGGATTCCCACCTCACACGGTTTACTTAAACATGCGCTAGCCATGTGCCAATCATGGGATATGCCACTGTCCAAAAATTGCACATTTTTTATTCCCAAATCATACAGTTTACTTAACTATATTACAGTCATGTTCCTTACAAAGGTTAGCCTGATTTCCCCTTCTTTTGTGCCTCGAACCCCTGTAACACCCTCGAGGCTCCTCAAACTCCCAGAAAACATTTCATTAACCAAAAAGTAGTGATTAAAACAAAATTTAAACAAGTAAATACATAAAAAATTCGAGGATCTTACATATAACATGTCAAATTAGTATTATATACACCACACAAAAAAACTATTGGTGAATTTTCATATGTCTCCCAAAAATAAAAGCAAGACTAGAAATCTCCTTACCTTAAGTATGGACTCATGTCGTACACATTCAAACCTCATTTATAATAAATAAAATTTTATTATAAATATATTAAATAAAAATATTTATATATTTAATACCATATTTTATTTTCTTATGATTTTTTATTACCCATTTATTAACAATTTCATGTTAAACTTAGGTTTCAGGTAACTACCGCTTTGTTTTTCATATATGTTTTGATTTGATATTTTTTTGTCCTATTAGATTAATCCAAATTTAATCATATAAAAAAATTTAAAATTATAAAAATATCATATATATTAATTATATATTTATTTAGTTTAATCTATAAAATATAGTGACAAAAACTGAAAAACATTGTTCATGGAGATGGTTGGTCGTACATATGCATTAAAATTGATTCCATTTTCTATTTGGATTGAAATAATGAGAGTTAAATGACATATTATCATTAGATATTAGTTTCTATGTCATATATATCACATATTTTTACTAAAAACATCTTTATTACCTTTCATGTAAAGTGTAAACGAATCACATCACTTCGCGAGAAGGTAGTTTATCGTACACACGAGTGACATTATTGTATTCCCACAAAATGGAGAGTATTAAGTTATGTGTGATATTATGATTTCATAATAATAATATTATCATAAATATAAAATATAAATAATAAATCCATCATTATTTCCATACTTGACTAGTGGAAATGGAAAAAAAACGAATGACATCAGTTCGTGAGGCGGTAGTCCACCCTACACACAAATGATGATTTCATAACCGATTTTATGGAAGTGGATATAATTGTAGTTAATTACCATAAAATAACAAAATATTAGTATATTAAATATATTTAGGTTATTATATAATAATTTTATAATAATAATTGAAGGAGTTTTAGGAAGAAAAACAAAAATGCTCGTTGATGAACGTTACCTCTTCTTCATGTATCCTCATTAGGTTCGCACCAAAATCCTTCCCAGTTTGGAATTATATCAACTATAAGGTTTCTAGGATAATATGAGGGAATTTTAAAATTTATTTTGTAAGGTATTTTCCAAACCAAATGGTTTTATGGTGTTAATAGGAGTGTATAATGGGTCTACTTTTATAATTGAGATGAGTGGCACACTTGTAATATTTTGAAATAAAGAATTACACCCACATATTTTTCATTTCACGAGGATACAATAATGGATCATTTTAGATAATATAATATAGAAGATCAAAATATTTCCATAAAATGGGTTTTGGATAATATTGGATCATTTTTTCACTTATATTTTTAGTTTAACCCCATGGTAAACCCATTTTTACCTTAATCGTGGTAAATAATTTGTACTGTTTTTACTTTTTGTTTTCATCAAAAAATTAAGTTAACCATATTAAATAATATTAATTATTTTGATTAAAAATATAGAATCTATTTTTTTCAAATTATATTCAAATAAGAGGAAATTTTTAATTTAAAATTAATACTGTAGATGCGACGAGAAAACAGGTTTTTAAAGAGAAAATGTTCAAAAATTTAGTAAGTTTTTATATGAAAATTCAATATGAAATTTATTCCAATGACATAAATTGTATAAATTGATGTATAATTATAAGTCCCAAGACTTAAACATTACATAATCTTGAGTTAAGTCAATAATTCAAATTGAGGATCTTTTCAAGTTTAGAGTTTTATAGAATTAGGTCATAACTTATACATAACAACTCAAAATTTACAAAGTAGACACTTCCAATTTTTTCACAATAATAAAACTACTTAAATAAAAAATAATTATTTTCTTGATATAAATCTTCTTTAATTCTTCATTTCTCTTACCCTGCCTTATACCCTGTGAAAAAACATTTCAAAAACTTGGGATGGGAATAAAAAGATCAGTAAGGGTTATAAAATAAAGAAAGAAAATATTAGTTCATCAATACATACAAATCAATAAAATAATACTATTAAATAATAAAACACAATATATTTAACATACCTCATGAAATCATAATATTTATGAATAACACATAGAAATCATAAATCATAAATGTAACTTGTGGCATCCCATAACAAACTTACACTGTAGCTTTCACAGCTACATAGGGAGTTACGTTGGAATACCCATCACAGTATATTCCCTAAATCTCTTAGGAGAAAAATTAACGTTTACCTCTGTCACATTACCCAATGCATTAGAGATCTATCTCAGGCTCACCCACCATAGGTTTATCACAGAACCACCCGTATATATAAATAATTCCCAACAACCATAACATATTAATAACACATAAAACAAGCATAAATAAAAGATAACATTTCCACATTTCAATCACAATATATCTTTTCAAGATATTGAAATAATCAATGATTTTTTAAAACCATTTTCAATAACAAAATACCTGAAAAGATTATATGGTATTTATTTTCCTTTTAAAAACATTTCAACTTGTTAATGAATCCAAATATAAAATAATGCTTATGGTGGAAGAATGGTTGTTTTCACTATATACATTAAAAAGGAACATTATTTTGGTCATTTTGTAAAACAATTCTTAAAAAAAGATTAATTTTCAATAAAAGTAAAATTCAAAGGGTTTTATTATACAATGTATAAAATAAAGTCGTGTATAAATCGAAGTCTGCCTTAATAAAAGAATATTGTGATGAAGTCCCTTACAAAGATCGTATAAATGACATAAGAATTTATCAATGTAGTGATTATTTATAGCAATAGTATATCCACACAAAGGGAAGTGGAAATTACAACATAAATAAATAAACATTGATTCCATAGATAATCATGGTTTAATACAATCAACTAAGTATGTGTAAAACCCAATGAGTGGAAATTGAGTTTAAAAATTCCCTTACAAAAATTTGGCAACCTAACGGCGTCACTTAAAAATTTATAAAATGATTTGATGAGAAAGAAAAGGGTCTTTCATCACTTGGACATAAAATTTACAATAATAAGGATATATAAGAACATATCCTAACATAATAAAATTTAAATTAAAAAACATAACATAAAATAAGTCTTTGACTAAAAGATGAGGGTGAAAGGTTCCCTTACCACGTTGTAATCAATTGAGCCGTTTGAATAAAAATTAAAAATAACCAAATTGATCCCAGATTACCCTGAATATAAAGATAATCATGATAATATATATCAAAAGGCAGCACACAATACACCTCATCAAAAAAATAAGTGATGAACAATAGAAATCTCATGAAATTAAAAGTGTGATAAGAAACCCCTTACTAAGATCATTTTGTAAATAAAATAGATCAATTATGTGTCTTCACACTAAGTAACAAAAATAAATTATAAATACAATATATGACATCAGTATTTATTTCTCACATAATCATAGCATGACATGATAATGAATTAGAAGATTAAACCAAATAATGTAAATTGGGTTAAGAAGTACCATTACCTTGTGTCCGACTTGACTTGTTTGTTCTTTAATCTCCTGAATAATAAACTAAAGTAAATTTATAATTGATTTAGAAACTTTTTCAAGTTTATTATTCCTTTTATATAACTTATTACCACATTATAAACATTATATAATCATTTAAGTTAATAATGGATGTTTTGTCGATATTTGGTACTTGAGTCAAAAATGAACTTCTTATAATTACAATTTTTACATGTGGTCAAAATTCCATTATATCCAGAATGATATTCATGATTTAGATATCTTATATATAATATATATATAGTATATATATATATATATAATAGTACATAACATTTGGAGATAAGAAATGAAATGCTTCATTCATGGAGATGGTAAGTCGTACGTACGCATGAACGCTGCTTTAATTTCTATTTCGTATTTAATGGAATGAAAATTGAATGATACATAGGTATATTATAATTCCTGTATGATATCATATATAATTTCAATAACTTCATCCTTTATATGTTCCACGTATGTCATGAACGAGTCATATCACTTTGAGGGGGTGATAGTCTGCACTTCCTCAAATTAAATTATCGTATTTACCCATTATGGAAACCATAAAGTTATGTTATAAATGAAAAATACAGAAGAATAGAGACAATATAAATATAATTTATATCATATATAAATATAGTTCTATCATAATGGTCACCATGAGAGGAAGTAGGAGATAATTGAACAATCATCGTTTCGTGAGGCGGCAGTTCGCTGTCCACAGAAATAGTATGTTTGTATCCATTAGATGGAGGTGTGTGGAAGTTTAGTTCTAATACTTATCATAAAAATAACCTATTATATTGATGATATTGGTTTTTTTATTTAATAAAATAAAAATAATAGAATAGGGAGTGAATAAGTAGAATAATGGAAAGGAATTTCAGAGAAGACGCTATCTCTTAAAAAGTGTAACTCTCTTTGATTTGAGCCAAAAGGCTTTCTTTAATTACCTTCTTCCTAAGGGAAATATTCTAGGAGGAATATGTGGATGTTTGAATATTATTAGAGCATATTTTGTATTATCCAAGGGGATTTAGAGGTGTGTGTAATGGGTTAGAGGTGGTAGCTTTTTATAAGAGGGGGGAGGGGCTCTTTAAGAAAGTTTGAAATATTATTTTATTATGAAATGATTTTCAGTTTCATAATGTCAAAAACTCATTAATTTAAAAGATAATATTAATATAAGTCAAAATAAAATCATCCAATAAGAATTGGAATGGTTTTGGATATTTTTTAATCCTTATCATTTTTATTTAACCCTTTTTTTCTCTTACCATTTTATCAAGCATTTAACACTTTGAAAATCAAAATAGTTACCAAAACATGAAAAATATCCAAATAAAGATTAAATAATGAAATTTTCAACTTATTATAAATATTTTTCCAAATATTATATTTTTTGTAATTTTATAATATTTAATAAAATATTTTATATTTTAAAATATGAATTATGTCAATTTTGACACTATTCATATCATGACTTTTTAAAAATCTATAACAGCCGGATTGATTCGAAAAAACTTCATTAATATAAAGATAACATGTAAATATCATCAAAAAAATCATGTATTAAACCATAATAACAAAATTACATTTATTATAACATTTCTAGTATCATTTATTTGAATCCTTTATTAATGAAGCAATCACTGCATCACCATTGTGTCATAATAAAAAAAATTATATAATGTCTAAAAATTATAAATAAAACACCATAATTTAGGAAATCTTTTTAGATTTATAATTACAATTTATAGTTGAAATATCACTTATATAACCCCATATAAAAATTGGTTTACTAAAAGATATATTTTTAGGTAACATTTTCCTTAACTTTAAATTAATTTTTATAAAATGTCATTTTCACTTACAAGTGGCGCCATGAGGTCCCAAAATCGACCCAAGGATGCCCATGTTTGAACATGTATCATCCAATAGGGTTAGGATATATGTTTGGGTAATTTAATGTTATTATAATATTATTTTGTTACCCTTATTTACCATATTTACCCTTTAACCACAGTAAATAAAATATAAACTGAAGTTACTATTCATAATGTCTAAAAATAAAAGTTACCAATTTGCAAAATTTGGACCTCCTGATTTAAAATATGGAATTTTTTTCCAAATTCAAAACACAGATGTTTCATAAATTAATTTAAAATTTATTCTCGTTGTCAAAACCAAAAAATGTGTTTTTAAGAAATAATAACTATCAAAAGATAGGCATGTGTTTATTTCCAATTTCAAAGTGAAATTACTTACAATGGAAAAAATTGAATTAAATAGTAAAAACATAATCTAATTACACTTTAAAAACAATTAAAAATATAATATAACCATATAAATAAATTAGATTAAAACGCAGTTTTGAATTAAAATACAGTATTTTTCACTATTCATCAAAAAATGAACTTTTTCAGAAAAATACGAAAATTTTTCCCAAAGAAAATTTTGATGTCCCACTTATAAATAAGAAGTTTATTTTGTAAAATGGAACATATAAAAGTGAAAAATCTATATTTAAAAAGGGTTATCCATCAAAAGGTGGTAAAACTACCTTTAAAAAATATTAGAGTATTTATGTTTAAAATCAGATTCCTTCTCATTTTAAGCCTATAAATTTTATTGGATGAATGTAAAAACATTTAACAAACATGTTTAATCATAATATGGTTAGTTCTGTTCATTCCCTCTAATACAACGGATAGGGGTTAACTACCATTTAAAATAATAATAATAATATATTATTTTTCGGTATAACTCTACTTTGTGTGCAACGTAAGATTTTAGAGAAACTTATTGTTTCATATTGAGTACGCTATCGGATATAGCATCTCATTTAAAGTGAAATTAATATTTATTTCCCAAATATTAATGAATATGAAAATTTCATATTCTTTATTTACCTAGGATGTTACATCCTTCCCCCTTTTGGAAATTGTGTCCTCGTAATTTTAAAATTGGGCTTGGAAAATTCATTGAAAGTCCCACATTAGAAAAAGCATCAATAAAAATATCATTTTAAAAGAAAGAAAGATAAGTACAAAGGTCACTATAGATTACCCATACTAGGGTTCCATGTAAGAAAACATGGATATGGAAGAGAAATAAACCATCAAGTTGTGATGGAGAGTGGTAGAAAACATGATCAAGAGAAAGTTAACCACCAGAAAACCCCAAATTTGTGATAGGTTAAACAGTCTTTGATTCCACAGTAAGAAAAGTAAACAAAAAATGTTATTTTTGTTTTATGTTCCATTTCATAATGTTAAGGAATTCTTTTATGAGATTGACTAAGAACATAAAGAAATATACATACTTTTCAAGTAGAGGTTCATCTTTTAATAAATTTCTACCCAAAACTTATCTTTTATCCAAATGATGAGTATCAAAGATGACTTGGTCACACCTGAAGTGATATAATCAAATTCTAGAGAATAACATGATCTTAAAAAGATGAACTACATATTTTCCATGTCTTTAGACATTAACCAAACCCAAAAATGTTAGTACAAGATCAGATAATCCCCAAAAAGGATAATGTTTTACAAAAAAGAAATACTACTCTTAATCTCCAAAATTGAACAAACAATACCCAAATCTCAATAAAGACCATTAAATACACAATTTGCCTTAAAAATATTCAAAATAATACAAACTAAGTTCGAAACCGAAAATTTAGAAGGATTTGATCACATATTCTTCCACAAAAATATTAACATTTATCTCCAAATAACATCGGCTACTCTTAAAGTCTTATACTAAAAAGTAATTAACATAATCACATATTCTCTATGATAGTTTAATCATTTCCATAAATAACCCAAATCTCCATATGTCCATAATAAAAACATATATTCTTCCAAAATAAAATTTTTACCATTACTCCACAAATGAGATCCCATAGTATTCTATTTTCCTCACTATAGGAAAACGGTCGTTTCGCGGTGGTTTTTTCACGGTGGTTTAAAAACCACCCCGAAATGTCTTAATTTTTTTTTTAAATTTTTCGAGGATTAACGGTGGTTTGGATAAAACCACCACAAAATGAAAGGAAAAAAAATAAAAACACATGAGAAACCCCAAAATCACTAAAACGACCATAACTTTTGATCTTAGCATCCGTTGGAGCACCACGACCAGTAAAATCAAAGCTCATGAAGAGATATAGAGGCACGTATAATCAAAAACATGAGACGGTATAAGGTGCGGAAGATATGAGAGTTATAAGAAAGTTGAAAAAAGTTTATCAACTTCAAACAGTCATAACTTTCGCTCTGGGTGTCCGTTTGGGCTCTACCACATATCAAATCAAAGACAGCGAAGAGATCTACACACTAGTTCAACACTAGAAATCTTCTGTTGTCTTTTTCGACCCCAAAAAACCCTCTGAAGGCCTCCAAAACCCCATTTTCGTCACCGGTGTCCCGTCGAACTTGTCTTCAAATAGACCTAACTTTCGATCTGCGTGTCAGTTCGGACTCCTCCACCTGCCAGATCATAGTTCGTTCCATGAGATTTAGTTTGACTGGTTGTGGTTCCCACATGGACTCCTGGATCATTAGTTGTGGCCTTTTTAGTGGGTATCGAGTTTGTTATGTTTCTCGATGCCTCGTTTCTAGCACTCGTTCCCCGTTAGTTTTTTTTAAATGGTCGTAACTTCTGATCTGCCAGTCCATTCGGTCACTTTCACCTATCAGCTCGAATATCGTTTTAGGATCTTCGATTTGACTGGTCACGGATCTAGAATGGACTCTCAGATCATAAGTTATCTCTGCTAATGTGAGTCTAATGTTTCTGTCACTTTATGACTGTTTTGACGGGTTTTAACGGTTACTCCATTTATTACTATTTATTTGGGTTTCTATGACTTGTTATCTTTACCAATGGTCTTTTGTGGGTTATTATGTTGATTATGTTGAATTCTTATGGGGTTTTCCTGAGTTTTCATGAGTTTCATGAGTTCTCATGATTTTTAATGTTTCCTTATTCATGCTTCTCAATCTGTTTTCCTGCGTTTTCATAATTTTTCATCCCTTATCACGTCTTTTCATACTTTTTCATGTGTTTCATTTATTATTTATTATTTATTATTTATTATTTATAATATACTTTAATTAATTTATTATCTATTATTTATTGCTGGTTATTCATTATTTGTTATTTATATTTATTTATTATTTATATTTATTTATTATTTATATTTATTTATTATTTATATTTATTTATTATTTATTATTTATTATTTATTATTTATTATTTATTATTTATTATTTATTATTTATTATTAATAATATTTTATTTATTATATATTATATATTATATATTATATATTATATATTATTTTTTATTTTTTATTATTTATTATTTATTATTTATTATTAATTTAATTATAATTATTAATTATGTGTTAGTTATTATTATTCTTATTTATTATTCATTTAATTATAATTATTAATTATGTGTTATTTATTATTATTCTTATTTTTTATTTATTATTTTTTATTTATTATTTTTTATTTTTTATTTTTTATTTTTTATTTTTTATTTTTTATTTATTATTTATTATTTATTATTTATTATTTATTATTTATTATTTATTATTTATTATTTATTATTTATTATTTATTATTTATTATTTATTATTTATTATTTATTATTTATTATTTATTATTTATTATTTATTAATTTTTATTTATTATTATTTCTTATTTCTTATTTATTATTTCTTATTTTTTATTCTTTATTTTTTATTTTTTATTTTTTATTATTTATTATTTATTATTTATTATTACTTATTATTTATTATTTATTATTTATTATTTATTATCATTTATTGTCTATTATTTCTTATTTATTATTATTTATTATTTATTATTTATTATTTATTATGATTTATGATTTATTATTATTTATTATTTGTTATTTATTATTATTTATTGTTTGTTATTTATTATTTATTATTATTTATTATTATTTATTATTATTTATTATTATTTATTATTATTTATTATTTATTATTTATTATTTATTATTTATTATTTATTATTTATTATTTATTATTTTTTGTTTTTTGTTTTTTGTTTTTTGTTTATTATTATTTATTATTTATTATTTATTATTTATTATTTGTTTATTATTATTTTTTATTATTATTTTTTATTATTATTTTTTATTATTATTTTTTATTTATTATTTATTATTTATTATTTATTATTTGTTATTTGTTATTTGTTATTTGTTATTTATTATTTATTATTTATTATTATTTAATATTTATTATTTTATATTTATTATTATTATTATTTATTTATTATTTGTTATTTGTTATTTGTTATTTGTTATTTGTTATTTGTTATTTGTTATTTGTTATTTGTTATTTGTTATTTGTTATTTATTATTTATTATTATTTTTTATTTTCTATTTATTATTTTTTATAGTTTGTGTAATGACCCGGACCCTGCCAGCCACCCGAACAGTGCTAAACGGGTCGGGTGTCACTACCTTAAGCGCACCTCCCCTGAACGCCAAAGGCTGCTGACTAGCAGCGAGAGTCTATTAGGTATAGTGGGGAGGTTATACCCTCTCGGAGGATCATAATAAGGGTATTGGTCCAAGTATAACAGTAAAGATGCAGCAGAAAGAAAGATTCAGCAGACTCAAACCAGACCCGCAGAGCAGATGCATAATCAATATAGATAAACAACAGAAGCAATAAATATAACAACAGCAGCAGAAATAAACACAACAGCATGTTGATAACATGTAACTACTACTGAACAGTAAAACATGCATCCAAAGCAGGTCATACACAACTGAATATAAAAAGGGCGCCAATGGCTAACCAACAGTAGCTACAACAAGTAAGCATGCCGATACCGAAAAGAAAGCAAAACAAAGTAAACTCCAGCTAGGAATGACCTCAAGGTCCATACCATCTCCATACAACAATTAACGCAGCCCAGCTCTTGAAGCTGGCCTCTTTCCTGCATGTAAATCATAAAGTCTGCACGCGTCCCGAAGGGCCCGTGCAGGGTGTGAGACAAATCTCAGTACAATACCACCCAATGGTGCATACCAAATATATGTGTTTAAGCAGTCATGCATTTACAAGGAAAACAGTAAACAGTACAATGCACAAATAAACATAAACTCCACTGGTGCTCAACAGCCACCATGGAGTGTCACCTACTTCGGCCAACGGTGGAATCTCTGTCATGTAACCCGGCACCCTATGCTACCAAACACCTCGTGTCTCATGTACCGACGTCCTGAAGGCACGCCCAAAAAAAATAGTAACCAGGAACCATGTGCCTCCTGAAACCTTGTGTCTCAAGTACCGACGTCCCGAAGGCACGCCCAAGAATAGTAACCTGGCACCCTATGCCTCCTGACACCTCGTGTCTCAAACTATCCCATAAAGGATCCTCACCTCCCACGTGGATTTCTACGGCAAGCACCCCCAACCAGAATACCTAACCGCAACTACGGGGGCCTCTACCCACACGAGTGGTCAAAACCACCTCATCACATAGTATCTCTGTGTTCACACTACTCGAAGTTCTGGGTGAGCAGTAATCACCAAATTAATACCTGACCCACCAACTCATCTAACACCCCGTGTCCCTGTGACCATGCCGCCAAGTCTGATGGCATCGCCATCCTAGTAACCCGGGCCATGCCCAACTTGACAGTGGTATTGCCTCAAGCTAACGTCCATGACGCTCAATCCCATGGTCAAAACCACCCAATGTAACCTAGGAAAAGCCCCGACCTGTGATCAGCATCACTCAAGCGTAACTGGGCCAAGCCCAACACAACCCAAAAGGGTCAAGCAGATGCAATTCAGCAATTGTATATATAACATATTCAAACAGAAAACATAACCACCAAAACAAACTAAACAGTTGAATTACACTATGCGAGGTGATGTCCCATACCATCACTAAGGTCTTAAATGCCTTTAACAATTTATAACAAGCATTAATAAATTAAACTAAACAGTTTAACACATGTAATATTTCAATTAAAACCATTTTGGCATTCCCCGACCAAAATGCCTCGATGAGCCACGGCCCCTTACCCGGCCCGCTCATGCAAACTGGTAACAGGGCATACCCAAAGGCATACTATAGGTCCCACAAGCAATTCAATATGAAAAAGCAGATAAAACGGGTCCCGCTCAAAATACCTAAAAACTCGTTGAAGGCCGCATCACCCAAACAACCACGAAAACTCAAAATGAAGTATGCACCACCTACCTGAGACTCGTACAATGCTACTCCTCCGGTAACATCCACCAATTCGGTCTCAAACGTGGTAAATCTAAAAAAGATTCAATACCATTCAAACTCCTATAACTCGTTCTAAAACGAAAATCAGACAAAATGGACAAAGAGGAATCGAGGCCTTACTGTGGGGGTTCCAACGCACAAATCGGAAAACGAAATAGGTCTCGGACGGACGATCGGGAGAAGGAAAGAGGTACATCCGTCTTGGTTCGCAAAACCAGGCGTCAATATGTGATTCTGCCTCAAAATGAGGCCACTGCCCATTTTAACGCAAAAAAAAAAAGTATGTGGTGTGTACTTCATGACTACACGCCATGTATATTTCATTTAACTGTTCATAGGATGGCTGAATTCCACCGCCTTACTTTCTAAACCTGCCGACATGAGTACACGGCGTGTACATGTGGAGACACAGCGTGTACTTGGCTTCTCTTCTCTTCCTCACCAACTTACCCACATGCCATGTATATCCCTTATATATGGCTTGACTACACGGAATGTCCAAGAGGAACATGGTGTGTACTTGGTTCTACCCGGCCAACAGGGCAACATGCCATGTATGGCCACCACACTGTCGGGGATACACGACGTGTTTAAATCTACACGCCGTGTAGTAAGAAATTTCTACATGGTCATCACATGGAATGTACTCGGCGAGCACATGGCCGACACTTGCTTAACATATACACGGCGTGTACTTAAAGTACACGGCTTGTAGTCTGGAAATTTCTAGAAACATCCCATTTTCTTCTGTTTCCTCAGAAACCAGTCAAAAATTCAAACAGGGTCGGAATTTTGGCCCATTCTAAAAACCCGGGTTCTTACAAACTCCACACCTTGACGTAGCTCATCCCCAAGCTACCGAACGAAACCCAAAGATGGCACCGAACACGCCCATCCCAGTTAAACAACCACGACTACCCCGGTCCCAAGGTTCTGGATAAATTCCTCAAGGGGCTCCCCACCTTAGAAATTGCCTATTCGGTCTCAACCAACAAAGCTCAAAGCAACCAAGGTTTACTAACCTGTTTTCCGAACACATAATCCTCCTGTGACGCATCATCACCCCTACACCTCATTGGTTCTCCTGTGTCGCTTCTGACACCCAACGTAGCCCGCACCGCATCGGTGTCCGCCTCCACGAGGTACTGGTGCCTAGCACCTCAAATAACTTGCATCCACGATGCCCCGATGCCCTCGGCACCTCAAGTAACCCGCATCCACGATGCCTCGATGCCCTCAGCACCTCAAGTAACCCGCATCCTTGATGCCCTAATGCCCACGGCACCTCATACATATATATATAGAATATATTATGCACCCGATATGGTGCCAATCCCACTGACTAGAATCTAGTCAGTCCACATAGATCCTGTGCACTACGTGCACTCAAAACCGACATGCCTCTACAGGTCATGCCAAAAAGGAAACATGGAGATCACGGCCACACCGTGGTGTACCTCTAATCGTCGTCGGCTCTCCAGCCTGCTCAGCCTCTGGCAGCTCCACGGCGTGCACCTGTCCTGAAACACGGCTGCCTAACGCCTGACCTCCCTGCGATGCTGCTCTAGTCACCGGCCACTGACCCCTCATCTTGGTCCCACCGTCTCTGTCACGACCTCTGTGCACAACTAAACCTCAACTACCCTCTCCGGGTACCAAACATGAACCAACTCCAGACGCTACAGTCTGTCCTAGTCCCTGCCTACCGGCTATCTGAGAAGTCTGTCTGCAAAACCTCTACAGATGCTCGTCCTATCCACATGCTCGACACTCCTTCATAGGCCTATCGCACTGAGCCCGAACATGTCTCGGTTGTCCACACTAAAAGAAAATCACCAATGAACTACCATGAGGTGGTATAGCTGAATCCCTAGCCTGACTGCCATGCTGGAACTCATCCCGCCCTCGCTTCCTGCTGTTCAAACCATCACCTAAAGCTGTCACCCTGCCTACACTGGATCCTGTCCTTGAGCCTGTACCTGGGGCTCATGCTCTGCCTGTACTGAATCCTGAACCTGATCCTGCACCTGCGGCACTGTACCATCTCCTGCCTGACGCTTCATCGATTCATGAAGGAGTAACCTGCTAAATACCATAAATGGTCAGACAGCCCATATATACATATAACAATATATTCTATGTAGATAAGGAAAGCAGTAAAAGGCATTTCATAACAACTACCCTTACTCCCCCTCACCGCAACCCATGCCCCACGGCATCCTGGCATCATGGCCTCCTTACCCGCCCTCAACAGAGCCAAGTATCAAAAGTACCTCAGGCCATGCCCGTCCTGACAACTCACATTGCCTCAAACCGATGAACAAGTCACCCAATCCTGACAGTTACACTGCCTCAGCCATAGTACCTACCTTCTCTCATAAGATTCAGACCCAAATATCCCACCACATGAAATTTTACAAAATATAAAGCATGGCATAAACATTTTCACAACTCACAATTCTATCAGGAATTTCACCAATTCACAATTCAAGCATATAAATCATGGAAATTGATTATATTCACATGGTATTATCACCTCACAAAGCATACGTGCAATTATGGAATTGAAATACCCTAAAATTGTGTCTATCAAAATCCAAACAAGCAAGTCTTTCCATACCGGGCCAAGGTCCAATTCTCCCTTACTGCACCGGGTAAAGGGTCACATAACACAATCACGAACATCACACATCATGTGAGCCACCGAGGTGGAAATCATATAAACTGTAATCTGAGAAAATCCAAACAGCAATTCCCACCCATGGAAACTTGGTCCGTCCCTCGTACCTGGGGCTACAGGCACCCAAGAACAAGCTAGAAACCCAGTCCCAGTAAGAAACTATCTCCAGTCTACCATATCCCAAATAGTAAAACCAGCAGAAAGAAACGAGAAGCCTCAAACTCATTAGTATCCAGTAAAACGGTGCTACTAAACCCCTGCCAAGAACTCCTCTGATACCACTTTGTAACGACCCGGACCGGGCCAGCCACCCGAACAGTGCCAAACGGGTCGAGTGTCACTACCTTAGGTGCACCTCCCCTGAACGCCAAAGGCTGCCAACTAGTAGCGAGGGTCTGTTAGGTATAGTGGGGAGGCTATACCCTCTCGGATGATCATAATAAGGGTACTGGTCTAAGTATAACAGTAAAGATGCAGCGGAAAGAAAGATTCAGCAGACTCAAACCAGACCCACAGAGCGGAAGCATAATCAATATAGATAAACAGCTGAAGCAATAAATATAACAACAGCTGCGGAAATAAACACAATCGCATGTTGATAACATGTAACTACTACTGAAGAGTAAAACATGCATCCAAAGCAGGTCATACACAACTGATATAAAAAGGGCGCCAATGGCTAACCAATAGTAGCTACAACAAGTAAGCATGCTGATACAGAAAAGAAATCAAAACAAAGTAAACCCTAGCTGGGCATGACCTCAAAGTCCATAGCATCTCCATACAACAACTAACGCAGCCCAGATCCTAAAGCTAGCATCTTTCCTACATGTAAATCATAAAGTCTGTACGTGT
Source organism: Viscum album (assembly GCA_963277665.1). Lineage (NCBI taxonomy): Eukaryota > Viridiplantae > Streptophyta > Magnoliopsida > Santalales > Viscaceae > Viscum > Viscum album. Next base: position 596,475 of record CAUJRU010000467.1, read on the forward strand.
CCCAAAGGACCCGTGTAGGGTGTGAAAAAAATCTCAGTAGGATACCACCCAACGGTGCATACCAAATATATTTGTTTAAGCAGTCATGCAATTACAAGGAAAATAGTAAACAGTACAATGCACAAATAAACATAAACTCCACTGGTGCTCAACAGCCACCATGGAGTGTCACCTGCTTCAGCCAACGCCGGAATCTATGTCGTGTAACCCAGCACCCTGTGCCACCAGACACCTCGTGTCTCATGTACCGACGTCCCGAAGGCACGCCAAAAAAAATAGTAACTTGACACCATGTGCCTCGGAACACCTTGTGTCTCAAGTACTGACATCCCGAATGCATGCCCAAGAATAGTAACCCGGCACCCTGTGCCTCCTAAAACCTTGTGTCTCAAGCTATTCCCTGAAGGCTCCTCACCTCCCACATGGATTTCTACGGAAAACACCCCCAACCAGAATACCTAACCTCAACTACGGAGGGCCTCTACCCACACAAGTGGTCAAAACCACCTCATCACAGAGTATCTCTGTGTGCACACTACTCAAAGTTATGGACGAGCGGTAATCACCAAATTAATACCTAAGCCACCAACTCATCTGACACCCCGTGTCCCTGCGACCATGTCGCTCAAGTCCAATGGCATCGCCATCCTAGAAACCCGGGTCATGCCCAACCTGATTGTGGTACTGCCTCAAGCTGCCGTCCATGATGCCCAATCCCATGGTCAAAACCACCCAAAGTAACCCGGAAAAGCCCCAACCTGTGATCAGCATCACTCAAACGTAATCGGGCCAAGCCCAACACAACCCAAAAGGGTCCAGCAGATGCAATTCAGCAATTGCATATATAACATATTCAAACATAAAACATAACCAGCAAAAAAACTAAACAGTTGAATTACACTATGCAAGGTGATGTCCCATACCAGCACTGAGGTCTTAAATGCCTCTAACAATTTATAACAGGCTTTAATAAATTAAACTAATCAGTTTAACACACTAAATATTTCAATTAAATCCATTTTGGCATTCCCTGTCCAAAATTCCCCAATGAACCACGACCCCTCACCAGACCCGCTCACACAAACAGGTAACAGGGCATACCCAAAGGCATCCCATAGGTCCCACAAGTAATTCAATATGAAAAAGTGGATAAAACGGGTCCCCGCTCAAAATACCAGAAAACGCGCTGAAGGCCGCATCACCCAAACAGCCACAAAAACACAAAATAAAGTATGCACCACCTACCTGAGACTCGTACAATGCTACTCCTCTAGTAACAGCCTCCAATTCGGTCTAAAACATGGTAAATCTACAAAATATTCAATACCATTCAAACTCCTATAACTCGTTCTAAAACAAAAATCAGACGAAACGGACAAAGGGGAATCGAGGCCTTACCGAGGGGGTTACAATGCACAAATCGGAAAATGAAACGGGTCTCGGACGGACGACTGGGAGAAGGAAAGAGGTTCGGTCGGCTTGGTTCGCTAAACTGGGCGTCAATATGTGCTTCTACCTCAAAATGAGGCTACAGCCTGTTTTAACGCAAAAAAAAAAGCACACGGCGTGTACTTCATGACTACATGCAGTGTGTATTTCATTTAACTGTTCATAAGAAGGCTGAATTCGACCGCCTTACTTTCCAGACCTGCCGACATGAGTACACGGTGTGTACATGTGGAGAAACGGCGTGTACTTGGCTTCTCTTCTCTTCCTCGCCGACTTACCCACATGCCATGTATATCCCTTATATACAGCTAGACTACATGGCGTGTCCAAGAGGAACACGGCGTGTACTTGGTTCTACCCGGCAAACAGGCCTACATGCCATGTATGGCCACCACACGGTCGGGGATACATGACGTGTTGAAAACTACACGCCGTGTAGTAAGAAATTTCTACATGGTCATCACACGGCCTGTACTCGGCGAGCACACGGCCGTCACTTGCATAACAAATACACGGCGTGCACTTAAAGTACACGATGTGTAGTCTGGAAATTTCCAGAAATTTCCCATTTTCTTCTGTTTCCTCAGAAACCAGTCAAAAATTCAAACAGGGTCGAGATTTTGGCCCGTTCTAAAAACCTGGGTTCTTACAGTTTGTTATTTATTTTTTATTTATTTTTTATTTTTTATTATTTGTTATTTATTATTATTTATTATTTATTATTTATTATTTATTATTTGTTTATTATTATTTATTATTTTTTTCTTTTTTTTCTTTTTTTTATTATTTATTATTTATTATTTATTATTTATTATTTGTTATTTGTTATTTGTTATTTATTATATATTATTTATTATTTATTATTTATTATTTATTATTTATTATTATTATTTATTCTTTATTCTTTATTCTTTATTCTTTGTTATTTATTATTTATTATTATTTATTATTTGTTTATTATTATTTTTTATTTATTTTTATTTATTTTTATTTATTTTTTTATTTTTTATTTTTTATTTATTATTTTTTATTTGTTATTTATTATTTATTATTTATTATTATTTATTAATTATTATTTATTATTTATTATTTGTTATTTGTTATTTGTTATTTGTTATTTGTTATTTGTTATTTATTATTTATTATTATTTTTTATTTTTTATTTTTTATTTTTTATTTGTTATTTTTTATTTAGTTGTTATTATTTTTTATTATTTTTTATTATTTATTTTTTATTATTTATAGTTTTTAATTTATTTTTTATTTATTTTTTATTTTTTATTATTTTTTATTTATTATTTATTATTATTTATTATTTATCATTTATTATTTGTTTATTATTATTTATTATTATTTTTTATTTATTATTATTTTTTATTTTTTATTTTTTATTTTTTATTTATTATTTGTTATTTATTATTTATTATTTATTATTTATTATTATTTATTATTTATTATTTATTATTTATTATTTATTATTTATTATTTATTATTTATTTTTATTATTTGTCATTTATTTTTATTTATTATTTATTATTTATTATTTGTTTATTATTATTTATTATTTTTTATTATTTTTTATTATTTTTTATTATTTTTTATTTTTTATTTTTTATTTATTATTTATTATTTGTTATTTGTTATTTGTTATTTATTATTTTTTATTATTTTTTATTTTTTATTATTTATTATTTATAGTTCGTTATTTATTATTTATTTATTTATTATTTTTTACTATTTTTTATTTATTATTATTTATTATTTATTATTTATTATTTGTTTATTATTTTTTATTATTTTTTATTATTTTTTCTTTTTTCTTTTTTCTTTTTTATTTTTTCTTTTTTATTTTTTATTTTTTATTTATTATTTATTATTTATTATTTATTATTATTTATTATTTATTATTATTATTATTATTATTATTTATTATTATTATTTATTTATTTATTATTTATTATTTATTATTTATTTTTATTATTAGTTATTTATTATTATTTATTATTTATTATTTATTATTTGTCTATTATTATTTATTATTTGTTATTATTTATTATTATTTTTAATTTTTAATTTATTATATATTATTTATTATTTTCTATTTTCTATTTATTATTTGTTATTTGTTATTATTTTTTATTATTTTTATTTATTATTTTTTATTTTTTATTTTTTATTTTTTATTTTTTATTTTTTATTTTTTATTTTTTATTTTTTATTATTTATTATTTATTATTTATTATTTATTATTTGTTATTTGTTATTTATTATTTATTATTTATTATTTATTATTTATTTATTATTTATTATTCGTTATTTGTTATTTATTATTATTTATTATTTATTATTTGTAATTTGTTATTTATTATTATTTATTATTTATTATTTTTTATTTTTTATTTTTTATTATTTATTATTTATTATTTATTAATTATTATCATTTATTATTTATTATTTATTATTTATTATTTATTATTTATTATTTATTATTATTATTTATTTATTATTATTTGTTATTTGTTATTTATTATTATTTATAGTTTGTTATTTATTATTTATTATTATTTATTATTATTTATTATTTATTATTTATTATTTATTATTTATTATTTATTATCTATTATTATTATTTATTATTTATTATTTATTATTTATTATTTATTATTTATTTCTATTATTTTCTATTTATTATTATTTATTATTTATTATTTCTTATTTATTATTTATTATTTATTATTTATTATTTATTATTTATTATTTTATTTTTATTTTTTATTTTTTATTATTTTTTAATATTTTTTATTTATCATTTATTATTTATTATTTATTATTTGTTATGTATTATTTATTATTTATTATTTATTATTTATTATTATTTATTTATTATTTATTATTTATTATTATTTATTATTTATTATTTATTATTATTTTTTATTTATTATTATTTTTTATTTTTTATTTTTTATTTTTTATTTTTTATTTTTTATTTTTTATTTTTTATTTTTTATTTTTTATTTTTTATTTTTTATTTTTTATTTTTTATTTTTTATTTTTTATTTTTTATTTATTATTTTTTATTAGTTTTTACTTATTATTATTTATAGTTTGTTATTTATTATTTATTATTATTTATTATTATTTATTATTATTTATTATTATTTATTATTATTTATTATTATATATTATTTATTATTTATTATTTATTATTTATTATTTATTATTTATTATTTATTATTTATTATTTATTATTTGTTATTTGTTAATTATTATTTATTATTTATTATTTATTATTTGTTTATTATTATTTATTATTTATTATTATTTATTATTTATTATTTATTATTTATTATTTATTATTTATTATTTGTTTATTATTATTTATTATTATTTATTATGTATTATTTGTTTTTTCAATTAGTATATATAAGTATATTAAATTCTGTTTATTAACCACATGACGAGCTTGCTGGAGTGGTAAAGTCTTTGAAAAATATGCTAGAGGTTAGGGGTTCAAATCTCACCAAACGCAGTATTTCTTTATATTGCATGGGCATGTGCATGTGTATGAGCATGCATGCATGGATAAAGTAAATAAAGTAATGCGAATTAAATGAAATAAATAAATAAAATACGAACAAATAAATAAAATACGAAATAAATAAATGTGAACGTTTTGTCGTAAAACCCTCAATCAATATTTTCCCTTTTAATGTAGCACAGTGGTGACCACAGGGTTGTCTCTCGAGGAGGTTGCAGTTCGAGTTGTAAAACTGCCACTTTTGTTTTTTTATTTGTTTTTAAAGAAATGAAAATGGGGGTTTGATTAACATTTTGAAAATAAAATTTTAATTAAATACTAAACTAAAATAATTTTAAAGGAAATATAAAGTGGGTTTGAAATCAAGAATAAAAATAGCAGTCGCAGACAAGCTTCACCCTCTCGGACACTCCCCTCTTCCATGTATATAAAAAAATATCTCTTAATTTAAATTCCTAAATGTACCCCCAAGGACCCCCAGGTTTACACTCAAATTTGAAAAGACATCATATTTAAGACTTCAATATGATTGTTTTCCTGCCTATAGAAGTGATTCAATTATGCAGTTCTCAGGAGGCTCTTGCATTTGCGGGCATTGGTCACTAAAAGGTTCATTCGAAGAACAAATCCCACAATGGACATGTAGTTGGAAAGCCGCTTCAGGTTTGGGTTGGGTTGGTGGGGTGTTAGACAACATTATTGACCTTACCATGGTGGTAAGATCAGATAGTTGACTTGCAATTGTGTTGTTTTTGAGACTAGTAGTAGGGAATTCTTGTGCAGCTTTTACCTGAAGAAGGCCTCTGGTTCCAAATTGTTGGGCATTCTGGGCCATGTTTGCAATTAAAATCCTAGCAACAGCTGGTGTCTTATCAACTAAAGCTCCTCCTCCATCACCATCGATCATACTTCTATCAGTGAGACACAATCCTTCATAAAAGTATTGAATGAGAAGTTGGTCACTGATTTGATGATGGGGGCAACTAAAACAAAGACATTTGAACCTTTCCCAGTATTCATGAAGTGTTTCTCCTTATGTCTGCCTAATTCCACAAATCTTCTTTCGAATGGAGGCAGTTCTAGATGCAAGGAAAAAAATTTCAAGGAAAATATTTTTTAATTCATTCTAATTTCTAATCAAGGTTGAGTGAGAATAGAAAAACCATTCTTTAGCAACTCCATCTAGAGAAAAAGGAAATGACCTCAACTTCATTTGATCTGCATCAACTCCATGAGGTTTCATGTTGACACACAAGTAGATGAATTCTTGAAGGTGTTTGTGTGGGTCCTCACCAGGCAACCCATTGAATTTGGGAAGCTGGTGGATGAAACCAGACTTGATTTCAAATCCAGCAGGGGCATCAGGGTACTCTATAGGATTCTCGTGATTTTCGTCATAGGACGAATCCAGTTCTTTCAAAGTTCTATTTTCATCCATTTGGATTTCAGTTTCAACTAAGTACCTCCTAGGTGTATTGGTGGAAGATTCACAACTTGCAACTTGTGGATTATTACCTCTAACCCTAGTGTGAAATGTTCTATCAATTTCTGAATCTAAAGGTAACAAGTTCGGTTCAGAAGTTCGGGTCATGCAAGAAAAAAAATAACTAAAATAACATCAACTGATAGAACTTTTCACACTATGGTTAGAGGTAATAATCTACAAGTTGCAAGTTGTGAATCTTCCACCAATACACCTAGGAGGGACTTAGTTGAAACTGAAATCCAAATGGCTGAAAATAGAACTTTGAAAGAAATGGCTTCATCCTATGACGAAAATCACGAGAATCCTATAGAGTACCTTGATGCCCCTGCTGGATTCGAAATCAAGTCTGGTTTCATCCACCAGCTTCCCAAATTCAATGGGTTGCCTGGTGAGGACCCACACAACCACCTTCAAGAATTCAGCTACTTGTGTGTCAACATGAAACCTCATGGAGTCGATGCAGATCAAATGAAGTTAAGGTCATTTCCTTTTTCTCTAAATGGAGTTACTAAAGAATGGTTTTTCTATTCTCACTCAACCTTGATTAGAAATTGGAATGAATTAAAAAAGATTTTCCTTGAAAAAAAATTCCCTGCGTCTGAAACTTCCTCCATTCGAAAAGAGATTTGTGGAATTAGGCAGACACAAGGAGAAACACATCACGAATACTAGGAAAGGTTCAAACGTCTTTGTTTTAGTTTCCCCCATCATCAAATCAGTGACCAGCTTCTCATTCAATACTTTTATGAAGGATTGTGTCTCACTGATAGAAGTATGATCGATGATGCTGCATGAGGAGCTTTAGTTGATAAGACACCAGCTGCTGCTAGGATTTTAATTGCAAACATGGCCCAGAATGCCCAACTATTTGGAACCAGAGGCCTTCTTCATGTAAAAGCTGCACAAGAATTCCCTACTACTAGTCTCGAAAACAACACAATTGCAAGTCAACTATCTGATCTTACCACCATGGTAAGGTCAATAATGTTGTCTAACACCCCACCAACCCAACCCAACCCTAAAGCGGCTTTCCAACTACATGTCCACTGTGGGATTTGTTATTCTAATGAACATTTTAGTGACCAATGCCCGCAAATGCAAGAGACTCCTGAGAACTGCATAATTGAATCACTTCTATAGGTGGAAAAACAATCATATTGAATTCTTAAATATGATGTCTTTTAAAATTTGAGTGTAAACCTGGGGGTCCTTGGGGGTACATTTAGGAATTTAAATTAAGAGATATTTTTATATATATAAGGAAGAGGGGAGTGTTCGAGAGGGTGAAGCTTGTCTGCGACTGCTATTTTTATTCTTGATTTCAAACCCACTTTATATTTCCTTTAAAATTATTTTATTTTAGTTTTTAATTAAAATTTTATTTTCAAATTGTTAATCAAACCCCCATTGTCATTTCTTTAAAAACAAATAAAATAACAAAAGTGACAGTTTTACAACTGGAACTGCAACCTCCTTGAGAGACAACCCTGTCGTCACCACTGTGCTACATTAAAAGGGAAAATATTGATTGAGGGTTTTACGACAAAAACGTTCACATCAATTGGTGCCGTATCTGGGGAGGTTTCTAGAGTTGATTTTATTTTAGTTATTTTTTTTCTTGCATGACCCGAACTTCTGAACCGAACTTGTTACCTTTAGATTCAGAAATTGATAGAACTTTTCACACTAGGGTTAGAGGTAATAATCCACAAGTTTCAAGTTGTGAATCTTCCACCGATACACCTAGGAGGGACTTAGTTGAAACTAAAATCCAAATGGCTGAAAATAGAACTTTGAAAGAACTGGCTTCATCCTATGATGAAAATCACGAGAATCCTGTAGAGTACCCTGATGCCCCTGCTGGATGGAGTTGCTAAAGAATGGTTTTTCTATTCTCACTCAACCTTGATTAGAAATTGGAATGAATTAAAAAAGGTTTTTCTTAAAAAAAATTCCCTGCGTCTAGAACTGCCTCCATTCGAAAGGAGATTTGTGGAATTAGGCAGACACAAGGAGAAACACTTCACGAATATTGGGAAAGGTCCAAACGTCTTTGTTTTAGTTTCCCCCATCATCAAATCAGTGATCAGCTTCTCATTCAATACTTTTTTGAAGGATTGTGTCTCACTGATAGAGGTATGATCGATGCTACTGTAGGAGTAGCTTTAGTTGATAAGACCCCAGCTGCTGCTAGGATTGTAAACCTAGGGGTCCATGGGGGTATATTTAGGAATTTAAATTAAGAGATAATTTTTTATATACAAGGAAGAGTGGAGTGTCCGAGAGGGTGAATCTTGTCTGCGACTGCTATTTTTATTCTTGATTTCAAACCCACTTTATATTTCCTTTAAAATTATTTTAGTTTAGTATTTAATTAAAATTTTATTTTCAAATTGTTAATAAAACCCCCATTTTCATTTCTTTAAAAACAAATAAAATAAAAAAAGTGACAGTTTTACAACTCGAACTGCAACCTCCTCGAGAGACAACACTGTGTTCACCATTGTGCTACATTAAAAGGGAAAATATTGATTGAGGGTTTTATGACAAAAATGTTCACATCAAAGAAGACTAAACCCAACACTTTTGGAGGTTGTGAATAAAGAAGTCACCACCTTGTTGGCTGCTGGAATTAGTTTTCCCATATCTGATTATCACTGGGTAAGTCCAGTCCATGTTGTTCCTAAAAAAAGTGGATTTACAATCTCAAGGAATGAATTTGGTGATCTTGTCCCCATAAGGCTTCCAAATAAATGGAGAATGTGCATTGATTACAGGAAACTCAATTTGGTTACAAGGAAAGACCACTTCCCATTACCATTCCTTGATCAAGTCCTTGAAAGACTCGCTGGAAAAACCCACTACTGTTTTATGGATGGATTCTCCAGATATTTTCAGATTCACATTTTACCTGAGGATCAAGAGAAAACCACCTTCACATGCCCATTTAGAACTTTTTCATACAGAAGGATGCCCTTCGGTTTATGTAATGCCCCGGGAACTTTTCAAAGTTGTATGATAAGCATCCTCTCTGGATTTTTGGAAACTTGCATGGAAGTTTTTATGGATGACTTCACTGTGTATGGATCATCTTTTGAAAGTTGTTTGAAAAGCTTGGAACGTGTCCTGAAAACATGCATTGAAAAGAACCTTGTTCTAAATTATGAAAAATTCCATTTTATAGTTGCTAAAGGGATCGTTCTTGGACATGTTGTGTCCCGTGATGGAATTCAAGTTGATCAATCCAAAGTTGAGGTCATTTCTTCATTACCATACCCAAAAACTATGAGAGATGTGAGATCCTTCCTTGGGCAAGCTGGATTTTATAGAAGATTCATTAAAGATTTCAGTACGATTACTCTTCCATTGTCCAAATTACTCCAAAAAGATGTTCCATTTGTCTTTGATGAGAATTGTATAAATTCGTTTCATGATCTGAAAAAAAAGATTGATAACCCCCCCCCCCCCCCTCATTGTTCAACCTCCTAAATGGGACATTCCCTTTGAAATAATGACAGATGCATCTGATTTTTCTCTTGGGGAAGTATTGAGTCAAAGGATTGGAAAGAAATCTCATGTGATTGCTTATGCCTCCCGAACTCTTGATCAAGCCCAATCATGCTACACAACAACTGAGAAAGAACTGCTGGTTGTTGTCTTTTCTCTAGACAAATTTAGAAGTTATCTGCTGGGCTCTAAGGTGATTGTTTTTACTGATCATTCTGCAATCAGATTCTTGATGAAGAAACATGATGCAAAACCAAGACTTTTGAGATGGATTCTGCTTTTACAGGAGTTTGATGTTGAAATAAAAGATAAGAAAGGATGTGAGAACCTTGTTGCTGATCATTTGAGCAGGATACCATCTATTGAGAATAGAAAATTTCAGTTGTGTTCCCCAATTAAGGAAACCTTTCCAGATGAGGATTTATTTGTTGCTCAAAGTGAAATACCATGGTTTTCTAATCTTGTAAACTATTTGGCTTCTGATGAAAACCCCCATCGGTTTTCCAAAAATCAAATTGATAAACTTCAGAGCGATTCAAAGAAATACATTTGGGATGATCCCTATTTATGGTACATTGGTAGTGATCAAATGATACAAAGATGCATTCCGAACTCTGAATTTCAATCCATCCTACATTTATACCACACATTAAACTATGGAGGACACTTTGGACCATAGAAAACAGCAAGAAAAGTTCTTGATTCTGGATTGTATTGGCCCACCATTTTTAGATATGCTTTCGAATTCTGCAAAACCTGTAAAGAATTTCAATTCCAAGGAAACATTTCCAAGCGGAATGAGATGCCACAAAACCAACTTTTGTTTTGTGATGTTTTTGATGTATGGGGAATGGATTTCATGGGGCCTTTTCCTAATTTATTTGGATATCTCTACATCTTGTTGGCTGTTGATTATGTTTCCAAGTGGGTAGAGGTTATCCCCACGCGAACTGATGATGCTAAAATTGTGTCCAAATTTTTGAAAGGAAATTTTTTTTCAAGGTTTGGATTTCCAAAGTTTCTAATTACAGATCAAGGTACCCATTTTTTAAATAGTACTTTGGAATCTCTTTTGAAGAAATACGGTGTTAATCATAGGGTCTCTACGCCCTATCATCCTCAAAAAAATGGAATGGTTGAGTTGTCTAATAGAGAGATCAAACAAATCCTAGAAAAAACAGTGAACCCAAATAGAAAGGATTGGAGTTTGAGACTTGATGATGCTCTTTGGGCCAGTAGAACTGCTTTCAAAACCCCCATTGGAATGTCACAATTTAGATTGGTCTATGGAAAGGCTTTTCATCTACCAGTTGAGTTAGAACACAAATCCTTTTGGGCTGTAAAAACACGTAACATGAATATATATTCAGATAGGAAAGAAAGAAAATATTGTTTACAGGAGTTGGAGGAGATCAGAAATAATGCATACGAAATCTCTAGGTTATAAAAATAGAGAATAAAAGCCTTTCATGATGGGAGGATTCTCAACAAAAACTTCAAGGGGGGAGACAAAGTGCTGCTGTTTGATGCCATATTGAAACTCTTCCCAGGTAAATTTCATTCCAAATGGTCTGGCCCATTCATTGTTACTCATGTTTTTCCTTTTGGTGTAATACAGATTAAATATCCAGACAAGGGTACATCATTCACTGTCGATGGTCATAGGCTGAAGCTATTTCGAGAAAATTTACAAGATCCTCCAGGAGAGGAAATTCAACTTCATGATGCAGAATATAATTGATGCCAGGTTGCGTCTTTCCATATCATTTATTTTTTCTTTGTCTTTAATTTCTTGAATTTCATGCTAAAAAAACTACACAATGAGGACATTGCATAGAATAAGTGTGGGGGACACAATTCTAGGTAGAGTAGATTTTTACGAACTTTTTTTTTTGAAATTTTTTGTTGTCAAAATTTCTTTCCATTTTTTTTTTCTTTTTTCGTGTTTCTTTTTTTTTTAAAAAAGAAAGGTTTTGGAATTTCTTGAATTTCATTTGAAACTCATGCCAAGGAGTGAACCAACTGATCCTTTGAAACTGAACATAAATGAATGCTGAAAATGACATTGTTTCAAGTTCAAAAATTTGGAAAATTCTTGAAATGACCACTGATTTTTAAATCTCATGGCACATATCACTGACATTATGATTGAAATTCTCATTCCTGTGAGGCCTCTAGACCCATTTTTACATCTTATTTACATTCAACTCTTTCTTGAGAGAACCAATTAATGTTTGTTTAAACCAGAACTTGATTTATTTCTATCAAAACTTGAGGGCTGAGATGCTTGTGATTAAAATGATTGAGGAATTTGTTTGAATATTGGAGCCTCCTTTTCATGATTATCCTTTTTATTTCGGCCTTCCTTGAACATTTTATCCTTCTTGAGCCCTTAGTAGCCATGTATAGCCTGTTAGGTTAGCCACATTACAAACCAAATTTCCCTTTCCAACCTGCTCTGGAAGTATAAATGCATGATCTAGTTGAACTTAAGTGTGGGGGGAAGATGACTCATGGTGTGCTACCTCATTTGGTGTTGCTTTGGGATGACATTAAAACATTGAAGACATATTTGTGATGCTGGAATATATTTTCCTGGGAGCTGTTCCTATTTGGAGCTCTCAAATGAAATGGATCTGTGCCTATCTGGAGCTCTCAAATGAAATGGAGTTGTGACTATCTGGAGCTTTCAATGGAAATAAGTTGTGCCCAATATGGAGCTTTAAAAAAAGTCATATTTTCTACTGAAATATTGATGGAATGGGGTGGAAAAAAGAAGATCAGAGCTGATTATTTTAGGAGAATATGGAAGAGACCATACTTGAGTAAAAATTAGAATCATGCATTTCTGCTTCAAAAAGAACCAAACACTCTTTATTCAGCCACAAAATTTTTCACATTTGAAACCTACCAACCCAAAGCCACAAAAACCCTATAAAGTCCTTATGATAATCACATTTTCTTGGTTCACATTGGGTGGAGATGTAGAAATTTATTAAGCCTATGGTAATTCTTGTATGAGTTGGATGAGAAAAGCCTTGTTGCAAATCTATATTGTGTGCCGAGAGAAAATGAATGTGAGGTAAGTGTGTTGTTTCCATGAGAAGACAAAATAAGTGGAAATGGATTGAATTATTTGAATTTAGAATTTTAAATATTTTTCTTTAATGAGGCATGATATATTTTTAATTCATTGTGGTAAATTGGTAAACTCCATTGGTATGTGTTTTATTTTTTTTGATACCGTGCTCACTTGTCCAGGAGTCCAAGAGCCAAGTGTGGGGGAATTGATAGAGATAATATTTCCAATATTTTTAATGGTTATTTAAATGATTTAAACCTCACAAATTTAACAATTTTATCTTATTTGTAACAATTTTGGATTTAGAGTGTGTTTTGGGATAAAAAGTTTAAATTGCATAATTCTGGATTTTTAACAGATTTTTATCACAGGGGTATTTTGGTCATTTATCATAAAACATATTTCCATATTTTTTTATTCGAATTTTTTTGGAATCCTTATATTATTTCCTTAAACTTTGTCTTCAGGACTAGGGGCTTAATTGATATTCTAGATGCCCAAAAAAATCAATGAATTTGACAACTTTTCTGGGCGGACTGCGTTGACCCTACATTGGTAATGGAAACACATTTAGGCCTACACTACTCCAAATGTTGATATTCCACCTGGATATGATATAGGGCTCCCATAAACGTCCCCACAATAAATTTCAAGCCGTTTTGAATCCTTTATTATGGCCGTTTAGTGATAGAGTTTTGAAGGAAGCTTCTAGGAAGCTTCATCCAGAGAAATCTATTTTCAATAGAAAAACCATAACTCCTTCAATACATGTCCAATTAATCTGAAATTTTGAGTTTGGATGTACAAGACATTTATGAACAATATTGATGAAGAGGTACACATGTGAATCGGCCAATTAATGGGTCCAAAACGTGACAATTGTTTGATGAGGAAATTTGCCTATAAAAGGAGAGGAGCTCCTACCTCTAAATCATATTCCATTCTTCACCACACCATCCGTCAAAAAGGGAGTTGGCTTGAGAAAGCAAAGGGGAAGGTGGAGATTTTGATCCTTAAGAAGATGACTTCCTTTGAAGATTCAATAGAGATGATGAAGGCTTCTGAGGTGATGCAAGGCTAAGCGGCAAGAGGTTGCGGACGGCGACACCCGACGGACACTCTCTTCCGAGTTTGGATTTTAATGTGTAATCTCTTTTTTAATTTCTCTTGAACCTATATTTTTGAATGAATTTTGTTGTTTTTTTTCTTAAATATATTTTCAACAAATTTTTTTTGACCTTTTTTCCATCTATAAACAAAATAAACAAAATAAACAAAATAAAGAAAAAAAAAAAAAAAAAAAAATAGGAAATAAATAAATAAAATATGAAATAAATAAATAGAATACTAAATAAATAAATAAATATGAAATAAATAAATAAAATACGAAATAAATAAATAAAATAAATAAGAAATAAATAAAATAAATAATAAATAATAAATAACGAAATAAATAAGATAAATACGAAATAAATAAATAAAATACAAAATAAATAAAATACAAAATAATTAAATAAAATACAAAATAAATAAATAAAATATGAAATAAATAAATAAAATAAATACGAAATAAAAAATTAAAAATTAAAAAAATTTAAAAAAAAATTAAAAAAAATACAAAAAAAATACAAAAAACCGCCGCTAAAAAACTGCCGCGAAATGTTCTACGACGGTTTTTAAAAGTGTCGTGAATAGTTTCCAGACGCACAATTTAGTGGCGGTTTTTCAAAACCACCGACAATCGATTTAGCGGCGGTTTAAACCGCCGTGAAACGGAAAAATAAACCGCCGCTAAATCCTCATTTTTCTATAGTGCCTTAAGCATATAGTGTTCCCAAAAGAGAGAATGTCTTCTAAAATAACCATTATCACTTAATCACCAAATCATTTTCTTATACTAAGGATATCCATTTCATAAAACATAATTTCTCACAATCAACTTATTCTTGATCAATAAAATAATTTAACGAAAAATAATAATTCATACTAACCAATGGCTTCACGTAGGCCAGTGGCAGGCGATGTTCCCTTATCGCCCTTTGGTTGTGGGTTCGATTCCTATGGCCTTGCCGGACATGATGAGTTTTCACCCATCTTGCATGTTTTCCCTTTTTATAAAACTCAAAAAAAAACCCTAAAATGATTTAACCTCAATGGTTGTCTTATACCTATCATTTTCATCCCTACTCATAATGACCTCAATATCTTAATTCATGAAGTCTTATATATATTAACATTTTTTTACCTCCATAAAATAACACTATTCCTAAATAAAGAACATCCTACCTTGATCACGGTGTCCACCTAGTTTCATAATCATCTTGTTCATGTAGATAGATGGTCCATCAATTGCAACAATGATTTATAGATCCTTCAAAATAATCTACTTCCTTTATCCAAATACACCTCATACAAATTAGGTCATATGAATGTTTCCAGAAAAATAGTTTCAGAAAATAATCATGTATGACATATAATTTCAATACATCTGATAAAACATGATTTTTATAAAATAGTCAGATCAATTTTGAGTTGGAACATTCAATAAATAGTCCTTTTAAAATACTATAAGTGTAACACCCTGATATTTTATGAGAAGTATATTTTTTTATGTCTTATGTTATACGCAACATCAAAGAAATCTTTCACTGTACACAACACTAGCTTGGCTTGTGTTACACGCAATTGTGACCTTCCTCGATAGCGTGTGTAGTACGCAATACCGAATTTCACTAAACAACGATATATTATTATAATATTATAAACTAGCCGTTATGAATAGTATTAACTAAATTTTAAATTTTATAACTTTATTATTCATCTTACACATTTTCTAGAACATGGTATGAGAATAAAATAAATTTTTCGGGTAAAATAAGTATTTTTCAAAAAATGCAGTTTTGGCGCCTTTTGATGGTGCACCAACTTTAAAACTTGTTTTTGACAAGTTTATAAGTTCAATTTGTCAAAAATAAAATTCTTATTTGAAATCAGGATATAAAAATTTACTTTGGATAATATTTTCATATTATTCTGATAACTTTCATATTTTAATGAATAGTAAAAACACGCTATATTTTAATTAAAAACAACTTTTTTCATCGTAATAATTTATATGGTTTAATTATAATATTAAATGGTTTTAAAGTATAAATAGAATATATTTTTACCATTTAATATAATGTATGCCATTAGCATTAATTTTACATTGAATTCATAGGCAAAAACATTTCAATCTATAGCAATGTTTTAACTTTTAAAACCTATTTTCTTAACAATGGGATTAATTTTAAATTAATTACTGCAACTTCTGTGTTTTGAATTTTGAGAAATGGATTCCATATTTGAACTAAGTGGTTTCAAATTAGGTTAATAGGTTATTTTTATTTTTTTGATATTATGAATAGTAACTACGGTAATTTTTTGTTTACTACAGTTAAAGGTAAATCTGGTAATTAAGAGTAAAAATAAGATTATAAAATTACCCTAACACTTTCCAAAATCCTATTGGATGAATTAAAGTGGACCCGTATCACCTAGGGGTCAGACTAGATTAATTTCATGGACTTTTGACCATGAAATAATATTATTATTATTAAAACAAAAGAAAGTGACAACATGTCACTCTCTAAAATATTATAAGTGTAATAATTTTAATTTAGTGATAAACATCATAAAACTTTGGATATAAATATTCCCTAGAAATATAATAAAATTATATACATCATATAAATTTATTTATAATTTTTATGGATTAATTAATTATCATTATTTATGACACAATAGTGATATTGAAATTATTTTATTGATTGAAATATCAAATAAATGATTTTAAAACTATTAAAATAAATATTATAAGAACTATTTAATGTGATATAATAATTTTCTAGATAAATATGATATGTTATGAATCTATTAAATCTTTTAGTTTGAACATATATTATGTGTATATTTTATTTAAATTCAAATAAATGAATAGTGTCAAAATTGACACTATTGTTATTTTATAAAAATTACATATTATAAAATCGTTTAAAAATCACAAAAATATTTAAAAATTATAAATTATAAATTTTATGGTCTAAAATGTAATAAAGTATACAATTATGGACAATTCACAACATATAAGTAATTATTTATAATTATTTTAAATTTAGAACATTATTACTACTAATAAATTTAAATAGATTATATAAGGATAAATCATGTTGATAATGTTTAAAATAAATTCCAAACTTGTCTAAATTTTGTTTTTTGATGATATTAAAACTCTATATCATCTAAGATTCGGATTTGATTCATTTTTTGAGGTTTTTAAGTGGGGTTGGAATTTATTATAAATTAATATTACTTATAATTCCAAAGGTGCCCCTCTCCTCCCTTATAAAAGGGCACCTCCTCCCTCTCCTCCTCACATCACTTTGATCTTTCAATCTCGGCCAAACCCTGCCCATTTTCCTTATAAAATTCCTTAGAAACATACTAGAGGTCCTGGTTTTCTTCAAAGACCAGTTTAATGCCCTAAGAGGAGGTTTCAAAGAGGCGTGTCGAAGAAGAGGTAATATCTGTTACCGAATCTTTCAAATTTATTTCTTCTTCTACTTATTATTATTTAGTTGTTTAATTATGAAGTAATAACATCACTATCACTCATATACTTATATGTTATTATAAATATGAAATAACCCTTTTTCACCTTTTATCTATCCTACGGAAAATGAAATCACCGCGCGTTCGTACGTACGGAATACCGTCTCCACACCGTGGTGTAATCTGTTTTCCACCACCACCTTACTTGGATGGGTATAATGGTGTAAAGAATAACTATATATGATTATTGTAAAATTATATTGATTCTGAAATAGTATACATACACTTCAATACAATTCCACGATCATGGGAACGATATCATTGCTCGTGTGTACGTACGACCTACCGTCTCGACGATGTGATGCGACTCCTTCTACATAATATTCATTGAATAATGATAATATAAATGAATTTAATGATTAAATATGATATATATATTACACTAATACCATTATGGAAATGAGGTATCTATAACCTAAAAATAAGAATAAGAATTTATTCGACAAAACACGCATAAGAACATAAAGCAATAAACACACGAATAACAAGTAGAAATGAAATATTACTAATAAGAAGCTAAGAATATGACCATATATATAAGTATTATTCTGGAATAAGTCAATGAAATTATTTAAATCAATATATAGAAGGTTCGGACATGTACAAAGCATATCAGACCTAAGGTAAGGGAGAATCTTGCAATCTCAATTTTTATCCGAGATTGTTTATACATTGGTAATTACTGGGGAATATTTATCATCCACCTCCATGTTTTCTCAATATGTAATATTTTTTCTATCCTCCAACTATTTTTAAATTAAATTTTACCTATTAGTTAATTTTTATTAAAAGATATGAAATGAATCTTTTTTCGTTTTCAGTACGAGATAATTTTTGAATTTTCCTGCCAAAGTAAGAGAAGAATGTTTTTTTAACTTATACGAAATAAATGGATTTTTATGATTTCATAGAAAATTATTTCAATGAATCTTCCTTTAAAAGTTTTCAAGTTTATTTTTAATCATCTTCTTTTATTTTATAATTGTATGACATGTTAAGAAAATAAAAAAATGTTTTTGAAGTAGAAATGATATTTTCCTCAAGAATGGAGTTCAAGTGTTTTATCAAAATTATTTTCCATCTAAGATAATATAGGGTTCTGTTTATATCCCTATTTTTACATTGAATTGATTGAATTGATTATGTTATGTTGGAATTGATTATGTTATGATGTCTTTTTATGGATTATGTTATGATGACATGATGTTTAAGAATCCCATTTTTATTACATGGGTTATGTTATGATGTATGATTTATGATTTTGTGGAACACATAGGAATGTTTTCATTATGAGATGGGTGGGACCTATATCTCCCTCCAATGTATTGGGTAAAGATTTATATCTCATGAGATAGACATGGTTGGAATGGCAAGTTAATATGGTTCAGTGATACAGGACTGGAACGAGGAGTGAACTCGGTTCAGTAATGGACTTTGTCTGATATGATGGTCTTGGAAATGAGCCTTGACTAATATGAAATGATTTTTTATGATTATTTGTGTATGCCACAAAGTTTTATGTTCTAATTTATGATTATTGGGATTAAATTTCACCACTATTATTTATCCCATGTTATGATATTATGATCTCTTTTGCAGGATAAGATATTCAAAATGTTATGTTATTATGAATATGATATGATTGATATTTATTTTTTTTACCCTTACTGAGCATTTGAGCTCACCCATTTGTATGTTTTCTTTTCCCCAGGTCAGGAAGAAGGATATTAAGTAGGATATTCCAAAAAGTGACTCTAGATATGATGAAATAAATGGGAGACAATGTAGTTGATTTTATGAACCAGTTGTTTATGTTTCCCAGTTTCTAAAGACATTATACCTATAAGGTCCTTTCATGGTTTTGTTATATGTTGTAATAAGTATGCTTCTATTCTGAAGTAATAACAATGTATGTAAAGTATGGGTCATTATATTTGGTATCAGAGGAAAGTTATAGTTAACCTTTTGAAACTATGATGTGAAAGTCTTAGTAAGAACCCTAAGGATATGTCTAAGAATAGAACACAATATTAGTATTTTATAAATGGCCATGAATAACCTATGATAAGACACTACTGGAAATGCTGTTTTTCCCAACGGGTGTTTACTAACAGTTTGCTAAAACAGTTGGGCTTGAAGGATTAAGAAAGCCTTTCCCAACGGTTCACTGAAACCGTTGGGAAAAGCCACCCCTTTGCCAACGGTTTCTTCAAACCGTTGGTAAAGGGGTGTGTTAATCACCCTTTTGCCAACGGTTCTGTTGAACCGTTGGGAAAAGGTCACCCCTTTGCCAACGGTTTCCTCAAACCATTGGTAAAGGGGTCCTTAGCATCTCTTTCCCAACGGTTCTTAAAAACCGTTGGGAATTATTTCCCCCAAATCCAGCCGCAGGGCTACTCTCCCCCATTCGCACAGAAACCTAATTTCATCTACTCCACCGCTCTCCTCTCACGAAATCCCCTATCCGAAGAGGTGAAAACCATCTGAAATCAGGTATCTTTTCATTTATACACATATACTTCCTTATTTTTATTGTTATTGCTTTAGTATTTTAGTTTTAAGTTATCAATCCACCTCCAGCTCTCTGCTACTCTCCAAATCCCCCATCTGAATAGGTGAAAACCCATTTGAATCATATCAAATCAAGTAATTTTTTGTTTATACACATATGGTCCCTTGTCTTTATTATTTTAATTGTTATTTCTCTAGTATTTTAGTTTTAAGTTATCAATCCAGCTGCAGCTCTCTGCTACTCTCGAACTCCCCCATAGGAATAGGTGAAAACCCATCTGAATCGTCTCAAATCAGGTAATTTTTTCTTTATACACATATGGTACCTTGTTTTTATTGTTATTGATCTAATATTTTAGTTTTAAGTTTGGATTTTGATGTGATTTCACCGTGTAAAATAGGGAAATGAATAAATATTTTGTTAATTAATTAGTTTCCCCTGGAATATCAGTTGTGTTATAATGTCCATGCTAAATAAAGGGGTAATATAATAAAAGACCTTGAATAAATAAATTGTGGAAGTTGGGGTATGTTTCCCTTATGAGAGGTTTTTTGTTGTGTTTCATTGTATGTTGTAGGCTGTTTTATGGGGATTGAGGTGACCAGTTGGGCTTTGTGATATGTGGGGTTGTAATGTGATGGTTAGTGGGCATGGATGTGTCCTGTGAAGTTGTATGATAGTGATGATGTGTGGTGGTGTTGTTTCATGTGGAGGTGTTGTGTGATGAAGTTGTGGTGTATAATGTGGTGAGGTGGTTTTGGTTGTGCGGTGGTTTGTGATGTGCAATATTTTCATTGTGATATGTGGTTGTTTTGGTGAGATGGTTGGTCGATGTAACATGGTGTCGATGGTTATTGTGAGATGGTGAGTTGTTGTGTGGTGGTTTTATTAGTTTCCTGGTTATCTATGGAATAAATTATTCTGTTAAAACAAAAAAACAAGATATTAAATAAATGATATGGAATAGAAATGGATGTGTGGTAAATGGATTTAATTAATTTAACATTAAATGAATGGACAATGTAAGTGTGAATGAAGTGGCTTATAAATGAATGTGAGAAATGCTATGCGTCTTGTGTGGTGGTGGTGTGGTTTATGTGTTTTATGGTAGTAGTGAAGTGTGTGATTATGTAGTTAATGTGAACCCATAGGTTGAGTATTTTATGCTATCTATATATCATGTATTTTTATGTTATTTCTACACATTCTAGGGGGGTGGTATGTCTAGGTGGTGGTGGTGGGGTTGCATGGGAGGGGGTGTGGGCTGTTTGGGAGGGTGGGCGGGGCTATCCAGGGGGGGTATGGGGTGTCCAGGGGGGTATGGGGGTGGGCGGGCTGTCCACAAGGGTGGACGGGCTGTCCACAGGGGTGGCCGGGCTGTCAAGGAGGGGTGGGCGGGCTGTCCAGTGGGGGTGGGTGGGCTGGCCACGGGGGGTTGGGGTGTCCAGGGGGGTGGGTGGGCTATCCAAGGGGGTGGGGGCTGTCCATAGGGAGAAGGGGTGTCGAGGGGGGTGGGTGGGCTATCCACGGGGGTGGTTGGGTTGTCCAGGGGGGTAGGGGGTGTCCACGGGGGTGGGTGGGTTGTCCACGGGGGTGGGCGGGGCTATCCACGGGGGTGGGAAAGGCTATCCACGGGGGTGGGCGGGGCTTTCCAGGGGGTGTGGGCTGTCCTGGGGGTCTGGGTGGGGTGTCCTGGTGGGGGAGGGGTGTGTGGTATGTCCAGGGGGGTGGTATGTCTAGGTGGTGGTGGTGGGGTTGCAGGGGAGGGGGGTGTAGGCTGTTTAAGTTCTTGTTGGTTTTACATTTTTTCAATAACACATTAGTATGTTTTTTTCACATGTGTAGTTGATACCATGATTATTTTCTTCCTTTATCGTTTACTTAAATGTATTTTCTATTAAAGTTCAATCCTATTGAATTGTTTATAACAAAATGACTTATATGAATTCTTTTTACAGAATGGACAAAAGTTGGATGTATGAAACCAATCGTATCTCAAGCGATTTTCAAAACAATTTGGAGAGCATTATAGATTTTGCATTTCACAATGCTTCAGATAGTGGTCGCATACACTGCCCATGTTCCAATTGTGTTGGTAGACCTTGGTTGAGTCGTGAAGAAGTCAGCTACCACATAACCAAAAATGGTTTTCAAGCAAACTACTTTGTGTGGTATCACAATGGGGAGAAAATGAAATCTCAAATTGGTGATGATCGAAATGAAAGGACTGGAATGGAGAATTTGTTAGATGATCGGTTTCCGTTTATTCGTCATCATGAAAAAGAAAGGATTTCGACTCAAGAAGACGTCGATATGAGGACAACTGATGCATCTAGTGAAAATGATGATATTGATAGGGTGAAAAAATTGAATGATGCTGCCACGACTCTAGTATATCGACAATGCGACAAAATGAAAAAGCTGGAATTTTTAATCTGATTGTTTCATGGAAAAACTATGTATGGGATTTCTAATACAACAATCGATTAAATTCTTACCCTCTTGAAGTATTTACTTCCAGATGATGCAGATATTCCCTCAAACCACTATATGGCATGGAAGTTAGTTGAAGAACTTGGATTTTCTAGAAACAAAATTCATGTTTTCCCGAAAGATTGTAGTTTATTCTGGGAAGAAACCGCTGAATGAAATGAATGTATAAAATGTGGCACATCCCACTGGAAGTCAAAATCTGATGGAACACCATCCCACATTCCACAGAATGTAATGTGGCACTTTCCATTGATCCCCAGACTCCAGAATCTTTTTATGTCTGATGACATATCAATAAAAATGAGATGGCATGATACCGAGAGAAAGAAGACTAATGATGAGTTGGTTCATCCTGCATATGGATTTGCATGGAAGAGATTTGATGCTCGACATCCTGATTTTCCGGCTGACGTGCGTAATGTGAGGCTGGGTCTTTCATGCGACGGTTTTAATCCGTTTGGGCAGATGCTTACTTCGCACAGCACATGGCCAGTTTTTATACACATTTATAATCTTCCCCCATGGTTGTGTATGAAAAAATCTTTCACTTTCATGAGTATACTAATATCTGGTCCTTCTGATCCCGGCATTGAAATTGATGTATACATGCAACCTTTAATAAAAGAGTTGAAACTTCTTTGGGATGTGGGTGTGTGCACATACGATGCATGTTTGAAAGACATATTTCAGATGCGTGTTGCGCTTATGTGGACGATCAATGATTTTCCGGCTTATGCAATGATGTATGGATGGAGCACGAAGGGAAAACTGTCATGTCCAGTTTTTATGAAGAATACACGATCCCGAAGACTGAAACATCATTGTAGTTTCAGTTTTATGGGACATCGACGATTTTTTTCAAAGGATCATACATATAGAATGAATCGTCGAAGATTTGATAATACTATAGAGACCGATGATCCACCTCAGCGTATGTCTGGAACTGATGTGCTTAATGAATTGAAAGATTTCAGTTTTTCGTTCGGGAAGGGTCAAATGAAATCTAGAAAGAGAAAGAATGTTTCCACAGAAACCTGTTACAATTGGAGGAAGAGGAGTATCTTTTTTGATTTTCCTTATTGGTCAACCAATTTGCTACGTCATTGCTTAGACGTAATGTATATTGAAAAGAATATATGTGAAATGTTGCTTTCAGTTCTTCTAAATGTCAAGGGGACGACAAAAGATGATTTACGATCTGGACGTGACTTGGTGATTGGGGCATCAGACCAGAATTGCATCCTGTGCGTATTAGTGAAAATAAATGGCAACTTCCATGTCCTTCTTATGTGATGACACCTACTGAAGAAAAACAATTTTTGGAAGTATTAGAGACTATTAGAGTTCCTGATGTCTATTCAAGCAACATATCTAAACGGGTCAACAGAAGAGAGTTGAAGCTAAAATCTTTGAAGACTCATGATTATCACGTTCTACTGCATGAGTTGCTTCCAATAGCAATCCGTCATCTTTTGTCCAATAATGTAAGGGTGGGTGTTATTCGGTTGTGCCATTTATTTAGAGATCTTTGTGCTAAGAAGTTGTCCAAGTCTTTCTTTCAATAAATGTTGACAGATGCCCCATTAATTTTGTGTGAGTTGGAGAAAATATTTCCCCCATCATTTTTCACATGCATGTTGCATCTGACTGTCCATATTCCAACTGAAATACTTCTCGGAGGACCTGTTTCTTTTCATTGGATGTATCCAACTGAAAGAAATATGTTCACATTAAAGTCTTATGTTCGAAACAAGAATCATCCCGAAGGTTCTATCGTGAACGGTTACTTAGCTCAAGAATGTATGGATTTCTGTTCAATGTATTTGTCTGATCTTACTACAAGAATGAACAGACCAATGAGAAATGAAGAAGAACAATATGAGAAAATTGAACCCAGATTTCCATCACTTCCTCAAACAGGAGGAATTCCTGGATCATATACATTGAAGACATTAATCCATGAAGAGCGGGAGATGGCACATCGCACAGTTTTGTTCAACTGTGATTTGTTCGATGACTATATCAGGTAACAAAATTGAATATGTATATCTTACATATATATTTGTTAAACTATTCATATTTTTTTATCTAGAGGGAACATAAAACAATGATAAATAGGAAGCATCGTTCTTTATCTTTGATAAGGAGAGAGACTTTTCATAGCAAAGAGTTTTCTGCTTGGTTAAAATTGAAGGTAAAAATATTACTGTTTAAATTAATTATTTCAATATTTACTTAAGTTTAACTGTCATTTATATTGCAGGTATTGAGTTTGTCTGCTAACTCTGTCTCTCAGGAAATAAGAGCTTTGGATTTTGGTCCTAATACCGTGGCTCGTGACTGTAAATCAATTGTTATCAATGGGTACAGATTTATTGTCACTGAACGAGCCAAACACAGGAGAACACAACATGATGGTATTATGGTTACTGCCACAACAGATTGTTATGCCAGTGCATCAGATAGTAGATCGCGACTTGAAAATGTGGGTTATTATGGAGTCATTGAGAAAATAATAATATTGGATTATTACTCTCATCGACGAGTCACAATGATGAAATGTCATTGGTTTGATTCGATGACGAGACATGGCACATTTATTGATGATTGTGGATTTCGAGTAATTAATATGACCCGCACTCTTGCTACCGAAGAACCATATGTGTTGGCATCAATGGCTAAACAAGTTTTTTATGTCAAAGATCAACTTCAACCTGAATTTGGTGTCATAGTTGATGTAATTCCAAGACATATTTTTGATGATGCTGATGATGGAATTGACACTGTCCCTATTGCCATTGGAACCAATCCATTTATTTCTTTTGATGACTTCAATAGATCAATTGTCAGAGTTGATTGTGAACCTGAATTTGTGGTTGGAAATATATAGAATCATTCATCCATGTTCTCAATTCTTTTGGGTTACCTCGAGTTGGGTTGTTAAGGTTGGTAATATTCATATTTATTTAGTATTGATCACAAATATGTTTTAGCTGACTTGACCGTTATATGAATTTTCAATGTTTATTGGTTGCTTTTTTATTTGAATTGCATTTTCTAATTTGGAATTGAAATGTATTCAAACCAAATCAAACAATATTTCTAACTTGGTGAACATTACAACTTGTATGTTTTATTAAATTCATTCAATCTCTTCTAAAACAATTGATAGCTAAATTACCAATGAATCCCCTCATTCCCTCATATATTTAGTTTTTTTTTTATACATTAATTTTCTTTTTCTAATTAATTACCTATTTGTTTTCAAATGCAGGAAATGCAGCCAATTGAAGAGAGAAAAAGAAAAAAAATGGCGGAGAACAATCGTCGGATGGAGGAGATGGGAATTCCACCATTAGTGCCTACAGTGAGTACTTTATTTCAAATATATATATATATATATATATATATATTTACAGAATATATAATGTCATGTGATTAATTTTTTTTGTAAACCTTTTTGTAGGATCCACCATTACATCGACAGTTATTCGACGAGGAGCCTAGTACTGGTCCTAGTACTCAGGCCGGTGGTACGAGGAGGGTTCGTACCAGAGGTGGACGTAGAGCTGCGCATGCCCGACTAGACCCTGCCCCTCCCACTGACATTTCAGCCTTCCCACATTCTGATCCTGGTGTGTCATTAGGGACACACGGGATATTTAGGCCTCCCATGTTTTCGCTGCCTTCTGCATCTTCTGCCCCATCATTTTCACATCCCATGATGATTCCCACTCCCCAGTCAGCATCAGGTCATACAGCTGTTCCATCTTCTTTTCCTTCTACTTCGGTCTCTCCGAGCTTTTATATTCCATCGTCTTCGACTCCTGTTCCACTAGAGGGTGTTCCATCAGGTTCTGTGGATCCGGCGCCACTCATTGATCAGACTAGCGCAGGTATATTTATAAAACCCTAACAAATTTTTATAGCAATATTTATTTTCATTATAACATGTTTTGATAAAATATTTGTTTTTCTTTCATGACAGATACATCTACTGACAGGAGGCGGGGGCGGGGTCGTACACGCATGCGTTCGGTGTGGAACCGTTGCACACAGGTTATGGTGGAATATAATGAAGACAATCAGATGGTTGAGAAAACAGGGCAGCAATGTCGGAGTTTTCTGGCGACGCTTGCCAAATACTCCGACGTCATTCCCGTCAGCCCGCTGTCGTGGAGACATTTTCCACATGAGGTCAAAGATAGAGCTTGGGAAGAGATATGGGTAAAAAATCTGTTGTATTTAATGCCATGAATTATTTTTGTATTTATATGAATTAATATTTTGATTTCAGCTTCGATTTAATT